>JAZGTK010000591.1:16158-60388 GCA_036877625.1 Ambastaia sidthimunki
TTAAAATATAAGTAGACAAAGACAAATAAATGGCAATAATTAATTAGCTTGTCTAATAGTAGTTTTTTATTATTATTACAGACATGCGGCCCGAGACAACATAAATTTTTTTGCACCTGGCCCCCAGCAAAAAAGGTTTGGACACCCCTGGGTTACAACATTTTGCATTTACAGTTGTCTCCCCAGTTTTAATGACATAATCTGATAAGTCAGGTTTGTTCATCCAGTTCACATTGGCTTTTCCTTGACGGTAAACTGCAGCTGTCCTTTTCTTCTGTTTTCTTGTGGAAATCTTTGAGTCGTCGCTTTCTCAGTGAGCCAATCCCAGAGCTCAGTGATAAGGCCAATGATCCACTCTGACTGGATCCAGGAAGTGAGACCTGGGAGTCGTAGTCTGAATCCATTAGAGATCTGTCATATGCCCCCACTGTGGAATAGCAATGAAAAACCAATATTACAAATATTGACTTCCCTAATTTGTTGAACAATGTTGAACATACACTAAAAAAATGTTGTTGTTTTCAACTCATGGTTGGGTAACGTGGACAGAACATACTTTTGATTACAAATTAGCCTACGCTGGATTGTTTCGCCCTAAAACGTTGGGCTGTTTAAACCTATGGTTGGGTAACAACAACCTAGCATATGCTAATTTATAATCCAACAGTATGTTCTGTCCTCAATATACCCAAATAATAGCTTGAAAACAACCCAGAATTTTTTAGTCCATAGAAGTGCTTAAAATTTGCATTTACTTACTGTTTGGTGGGTGATGAATACTTTCATTGTCCTTGATGTGTACGTCAAATACATCTTTGGTGTGGGCAATAATACCACGACCAATGTTAGCGAATGCTTTCATGGGATAAGAAAAATGGCCACCATTCTCAGTTACCATCTCCTCTATCTTTCCCAGCAACTTCATGACCTGGGTATCTTCACCTTTGATCATGTTGTTGAAAACATGATACCTGTTCCTGCACGCATCTAAAAGCCACTGAAGGGCCTTACCTTCACTTTCAATGAGCTGCTCAATGGTGGTGTCACCCAGCCAGTCTCCCCATGTGAATAACACTATGGTGTGATTCCACACACCGTCACCCAGAGCCGTCATGTATTTTTCAACTTCACATTTCTTTGCTTCTGTGAATGAGGTGTCTGCTTGTATGACCAGAAGCAGAGCATGAGGACCTGGAGAACATGACGCAACGCTCTGACAAATCTCACATTTGATCCATCCAGCCATCGTCTGCGGCCATCCAGGAGTATCAACCACAGTCACGTGTCTCTTTGCCACTGCCCTTCGTGTCACGCGGTGTACAACTGATTTAGCAACAAACGTATTATTGCCTAATATAGTGTTTCCTGCTGAAGTCTTTCCAGAATACTGAGGCCCCAGCAGTACAATTCTCAACTCTGGGAGAAAGTGTTCACCTAAATGTCACAAAAATGGTTGTTAATGTCAAATTAATCCCAAGATACCAATGAAACAAAATTAAGAAGATGTTTCTTCTCACCCATCTGAGTTTCTGGCTTGTTTTTCATCTTCAACATTCGTTGTTTCGCGCATTCCTGAGTTTTTCTCTTTTCCTCCTCTACCTGTTGCAAAAATGCTTGATCAGGCTCAAAATGAAGGCCATCGTTTCTGGACACCAACTTCTCAATCTTTTCCAGCAGCTCTGTGACCTGAGTGTTGTTACTGTCTTTATTATTGAAAACATGATATTGATTGCCACAGTTATCTATAAGACATTTCAGGGCCCTCCCCTCACTTTCAATGTGTTGCTCAATTGTGGTATTTCCAAGCCAGTCTCCATACGTAAACAATACCATTGTGTGCTTCCAGACTCTTTTGGTGAGAAGGTCAAGGTGTTCATTAATAGCTTTTTCATTTATTGGCGTGAAAGAGCCATCTGCTCGTATGACCACCAGTACAACATGTGGTCCTGGTGGACACAGAGCCACACTTAACACAAATTCTTGTTTGTAAAGATTAGGCGAATCCTTCAGGAGATAATTGTTCCACCAGCCTGGGGCCTCCACGACTGTGACCTGCCTACCAGCCACTTCACCCTGCCTCATTATGCCCAGAGAACTTCTGCGTGTATCAAACTCCTGCTTGCCCAGTATGGTATTTCCCGTTGAGCTCTTTCCTGAATATCTGTGGCCTACAAGAACAATCCTCAACTCTGACTGCATATGACCTGTCAGAAAAATTTCAGAAAAGGTTTTTTTAACCTGTACTGGTAATTATGAATGACTTGATACAAATAACCTGTAAATGTTTAGGATGCTATGATTTGTTTTACCTTTAGAAGTTAAGTCCTGCTCCTGTATTTCTTGTCGTTTTTTTGCCCTTATCTCTTCTGCTTTCCTCCTCAGTTTCTGGTCAAGTAAAATGACATAATCGACCTCAAAATGAACGCCGCTATTTCCTGCCACCATCTCCTCAATTTTCTGTAGCAGCTCCATTACCTGTTTGTTGTCACTTCTATTCTGATTGTCAAAAACGTGGTATCTTTTCTGACAATTTTGAATGACCCATTTAAGAGCCCTTCCTTTGTTTTTAATGTGCTCCTCAATGCTTGTGTCCCTTAAACTGTCCCCATAGGTAAACAGCAATATAGAGTGATTCCAGACTCTTGTACCCAAGAGTTGAATGCGCTCCTCAATTGCATTTCTATGTATTTCAGTAAAATCTGAGTCTAGTCGCACAACTATCAGCACTGCGTGGGGTCCTGGAGAACACAGAGACGTACTAAGTACGATTTCATCTGTATGTAGTGCTGGTGTGTCTTTGATAAGGTAATTTCTCCACCAGCCTGGAGCTTCAACCACAGTAATCCTCCTTCCGGCTACTTCTCCCCATCTTTTAACACACTGAGCAGATTTAACGCTAAACTCTTCTTTGCCGAGGATGGTATTCCCAGAGGAGCTCTTGCCAGCTGCTTTATTTCCTAGCAGTAAAATTCTCAGGTCTGAAGGGTGGTGCACATCTCCTGTAAGTTCAGTGATTGTTTTAGTTTAGTTTAGTCTCTTTTTTGTAATATGTTTTTGATGTAAATGTTGTGAGGTACTAGACAGCCTTTGCGCAGCAACTGAAAACGACCTGGAAAAACTGCTTTTTATAGCACAATCGGAGCTAAACAAACATCATGTATAGTACAATTGGTTGTTATATTGTGATACTTTTATTGTGTTATTGTAATTTTTGAGATATCCGTCTTCTCCCATTCAAGTAGTTATGAAATGGTGGCATTACCAAGATGGTCGCTGAGTCCACAGGTTGCTGAGTCCACAGAACAGGCAACAGTTACAACTTACTGGTGCTCATGTTGTTGATGCAAACATACTCTGGTTTGGATCCAAACAATACAATACAAGAAAAGAAACCAGAAAAAGCGGAACCAAATCCCACAACCACCTTCACAGTTACTCTCTAATCTATCCCCCGTCATGCAAGATAGTGTAGTTAGTAAATCATTTTCAGTAAAGTCAAATCTATTACTGAGATCAATAACATTTATGGTTACAATAAGAAATATTCTAGGATCTTTGGTTAATATATGTAATTCATGACATTTGCACCACAATTTAGTAAAAATACATGTCTTACTATTTAAAATGTAGTTCTGACTAGTTAAAAATACAGCTATCTTTAAATCTCATATGTAAAGAATGTATGCGCTCACCAGACGAGACGCTGTCGAAATGTAACTCTTCCTCCATAGCACTAACAGTAAATACTTCTTTTAGAAATCCTAAAGTTATTCCTTAGATATTTCGCGATGTCTAGTCCATTTAGCGATAGTCCTGGTAAAAGTGTTTATTAAACGTCACCCAGCTCTCGCTTGCACACTCCACTTCGCTGTTGCACCGTCTATTGCTTCATTCTGAGGATTCTGAATTAGAAACAAATGAGGAAGACGGAAAAACGCGCATTATATTACTGTACGCTTTGCAGTTACGCTGGTGACTGTGCTGCGCGTATACAAGATGTAAAATAAATGCAGCAAATAAATGCAGTTTACAGTGATTCTGAGGTTATTTTGTCAAACCGTGTTCCTGTATTAACATGTTCTGCTGGTCCTGGAACAACATTCCTGTCAGAAACAGCCCTAACACGAAACCTATCCATAACCCAAACGTTAACTATAACTAACCCTGAGGGAACTAATCAGAGGGAATAGGCTCGGAAATGGTACACATGCCCCTAACTCAGCTTTAAACCTAACATTGACCCTAAACTTAATCCTTCAATCTGATTGGCTCATATTATGATGTTTCCTTAACCAACAATAATGCTGAAGTATGTCCTATTTAGTAAAATCCAGGCGTCACAATCTGTGACATGTATTGTTCCTATTTTTGTTTAAGAAATGGTTGTAGGTTATATGGAAGTACAATAAACATGGTTCTGTCAACTGGCCACCAATTACACGGAAAAAAGAAGTCGATTTATAGTAAATTTTATTATGAATTTACAGTTCTGGACACTGCCATACAACGCAATAAACAACTTTACAGTCATATTTAAAATAAACAGGACAAATTACCCTTAAACAGACTATAACAACAGTGGGCAAAGACAAAAACTGATATTAGAAAAAAAGAAGCAAAAGAATCAAAAGACACTACTCACATACCTTCAGCATACCAACATCACAATATTGACATCACAGGTGACGACTCATGCGTTATAAAAGTGACTCTGGGTCACTGACCGCTACACAGGGTCACTGACCGCTACACAGTACTCTTCTTTAACAGGTGGAAAGTGCTTGTTGAAACTTTAGGTGGGAGTAACACCACGGCCCTGTGTTTTTAAAATATGGTGACAACAAATGTGCTATGCATGTGAACAATGCTTACAGTACATTGACATTCCAAATTTCACTTAAGCAAACTAGTTAGGCAAAAAAATAAGCTCAAGATGTGACACAAAATTAAACATTTTCCCTTTATTTGTTCATTATTATTATTGTAAGAAGGGAAAAGCGTGATTGGTCTACTGGACAGATTGCAATTTACTATTTATTTTTGGCCCATTATTAAAGCAAGTGAAGTATTGGAATGAAAAATATGAAAAAGGGAATGACTGATTGTACATGCGCTTGAATTGAAATTTTTTCAATCATGATATTAGAATGGAATGCTCATTCAAATGAGGGTAAATGTAAGGGATTGCTGAAAGCTCAACAAATGATTGTAAAACAGCCATCCATTTATAGTGGGGCAATACATACAATACTGTATGTCTGAACGTCCCAATTTCTGAACAAAAATATGTGGGTTATTAGGAGTGAAGATACGCAAACAAATGATAAACTGTGATAAACGGTGATAAATGATAAACGGTAGCCCAACCACATTCAAACTCTCATTCTTGCATTTACAACCAAAATCACACACCCCACTTGCTTCTTCTTAAATGAAGAACTCTTTACTGGGTTAAACATACACATTTTTCTCTGACAATGACTTCATTCATTTCATTAATACAAATATAACATTTTGTGATTACATTAATATTTGTCATAACTAAATACATTTTCTATACAGTCAGTTTGTCAGCTAGCTCAGCACTGATGTGTAAAAACGTTTAGAAAGAAATTCTATGGAGATGCTTGTGCAACAGTTGCCTATAACCATTAACTGAATGAAAATAATACGAATAAAACAAAAAAAGCAAAATATAAAATAAATGTCAATAACCGGTCCATACTCCAGTTATATGAAGCACTTCAGGTTACTGTAGATGTGTGTGTGTGTGGTCCCACAGGTGGAAAGATTCCTGATGACAACACAAGCTGGAAACATCAGTTCCACCATATTTATGATCTCTCGCTCACTAGAGGTTAAAGTGGTTCTATGAAAAAATAATTCTCTCGTATGACAAAGGACTGAAGAATTCCAACACATACGAATACACACACTCTCACACGCAGATCTCCTCTTTGCCATTTGTGTCAGCCAGAAATCTTTTAGAAAGGCACCATGCACGTGTACACGACTCAGGTCAGGGGGTGAGGACAGTAAAACAAACGAAAACAATATGATGTCATAGTCGTCAGCAGCAGCAAAATTCCGGTCAACTCCAGGTCAAAGGTTAAGGCGTCTGTCATGAGTTACAGCTACAGATACTGCAGTTATAAGGCATCCTGTGATGGTGAAAAACAACACAGGCACAGAAATTGAGATAAAAGAGATGAGAAGTAGCTTTACAGTGCAATGAGAAGCATTATAATAATTTACATATGCATATAGACTGATGCTTTACCGGCCTGTTTAGGCTGTACTGTCGTTTTCATACTGACTCAAGCGTTTTTTCGTCTTTAGTTCCTTTAGCCACTGAGGCGAGGATTCTTCTCTGAGAGGGGAAGTAGGAAAAAAACAGAAGCAAATCACACAGTCAAACTGGTAAAGAACCTGCACAATCCTAAATAGGAGACAAAAGACACTTCTAATTCATTTTGGTCCTGTTTGTAAAAAGTGGTCCAGGAGACACAACTGTAACAATAGAACTCTCAAATGTGTGTTCAAAGAACACTTGTGATTTAATTGAAGAATTTCTCGCTCACCACCTGCTACTGTGTGTTATTAAAGCATGAGAAAGACGCACAAAAGATTGCTTCCAAATTTGAATTTCTACCTTATCGCAAACATAATGCTTCAAGCAGAAACTTCTTAATCTTCTTAGATTAACATTTTATTAGATTACCTTTTAATGTGTATGTTTCCATAGACTTCTGTCTCTGGGTGTTGATATCAGAAAAAAAAACAAGGAAACTGTTGTGTTCTGACTACCTCCGAATGTGATTTCAAGTAAACCTAAAACGCTCCAGTTTCTTTTTACACTTGATCTAAATGCACTTACCCGTTCTCTTTGCCACCAGCAGGGGGCAGCACACGGGCAGCTCGAGGCATGAATGGAGATTTAGGTGAGCGTGACAGCTGAGGGGGAGAGGGGCCGTCTGTCTGATTGTCTGATTCTCTTTTCTTTAGCTGGGCCTGAAATAACAAATATGAAAATATTCACACATATGTGAGCTCATGTGCATTTTGGAATGAGCCAGAAAGGAAAATCTGCAGTAATACAAGAGTCTTGTTTGTCAATTTGCACATGCAATGTGTTTTAAGGTAAACAATTATTTGGAAGCTATTATTTTCAACCTGTAAGACCTGAAGCAAGAATTGGCGGGAACATAGAAGCTGTGCTGGAACTATCATGAAACGCGTTAAGAGATGTTTGAGATGGAATGACAGTTCTAATGCATTTCCATTTTCCAGAATAATACAGAAAAACGGTGTATGAAGGAAATGTAATCTGATGCAGATCTTGCAAACAGCTCCCTCACCTTCAGGGCAGATGGGTCCATGCCAGGGAAAAGAGCCACTCTCTGTGGCTGAGAAGAAATGGAGGAAGTCCGGGTTTCCAGTCCCTTGGCCTGTTCCTCTGAGTCTGACTCCTCTCCCTGCTTAGAGGAGTCAGCTTTTTCCTCTAGAGAGAGAAAGAGAGAGAGAGGGAGCGAAAGAAAGAGAAAAGAAGACTGTGTAAGAGAAACAATTACATTTGGGGAGCCGAAGTAGATTCACATTGTACTAAAAGCAAACTATATGGGGCTATATATTATACAATATATATATATATATATATATATATATATATACAAACTATATATTATGACACCTGTAATATAACAACTCAGATGTGATTACATACCTGTTGTGTCTCTGTACCGCCATTCGTCATCTGCTGTTTTTTCAGGTACTTGTGGTAGGAGGGCACTGTGACGGGCGGCTCGGGAGGGCGGGGCTCTGCGAGTGCTCTTGCCTCTCAACTGGACCCTGGCACGTTGTGCACTAGTGTCTAACAGTGTCGTTGGTGTCTACACAGATGAAGAGACTTGTAAAGCTTGCTTGTTTGCCTTGAAATGGATTCAAGAGCACCACTGAGGTAATGTAAAAGAAGTTTAAACCTCAGCCTCAGTCTCCACTGATTTTAAATTCAGGATGAATATACAATGATTAAATTTTGGGGGAACTGTCCCTTTAAATTTGGGGAGGGTTGGTTGATACTGACCTCTGGAAAGGGGAGATCGGTCTGTGTGTGAGGAGAGGAGGATGAGCCGTCTGGTGTGTCAGTCAGAAGGCTCTGTTCTGCTGCGTGGGGTGGGGTGGACCTCCGTGGAGATGGAGTGAAGTTGCCTTCAGATGATGGTGTAGCTGGAGTGAGGCTGAGGAGAAGATAAGGGTTCATTTAGTACTATTACACATCATCCATAATTTATGTAGAAAATGCATTTTTGCACAGTGAAATTGAGAATACATAGAGAAATCAGAACTAATTTTCACATTTTCTTCAGAAATAATAATTAATAATAATAAATGATGTTGATTCAGAAATGCTATGATATTCTGGGTGGTCACAAGGATTAAATGAGTTATGAACCAAATCTTAGTATTTAGATTAAGCATTCAGACAAAACCTTACAAAATCTCTCCTCTCATGTTCCACAAATGAAACCAAACATGGTTTGTAACTACATGAATAAATGATGACAGAATTTCGATCGTTCAATTAGCAGTTAACTGCTCTTCAGAACCACTGACTGCAGATCTCATTGTGGCCACAAGGTGGTGCAGTTTTGCAACAAAGTGAAGCAAACAGACCAGCCAACCTGTACTTGTCCAAAGATCCATAGGCAGCCCATTCACACAGTGATCCACTCATATCAGCTCTAATCTCACTGCAGTAGTTGCTCAGTACTGTAATTTAACGTTCCTGACAAACCCATAAAAAGCAGATATAAAGCAGAGATGTATCTGCCTTTGTCTCTGCATATAAGGTCATTGTAACAGGACACACGGTTCAGTTACAGACAAGACTCAGCAGATGCTATTGATCCTGGTGTAGAGTTGCATACAGTGTCTCATGACACTTTTGAAATTGCTGCAGTGTATATACTGTATGTGTTTAAGCACAAGGCCTGGTTCAGTAAAATATAGCTGCTTCACAGCACATTCAAATGAATTCAAGTAAGATAGTGTCGTTGTTTAGGCATAACGTGTCTTGATTTTATGCAGCTTTTTTATTTTAGGGCAGGAACAGCTGTATTCTGTAAAAGCACTCTTGTAAATTTTACTGAATTCTAGTGAATATGATTATACTTAAACAATCGTTTTACTTAAAAGACTTGCACCACATTAGTACATTAGTACTAAGTACTATGAGATAGAACATTTAAAAGACAACTGAGCTGATAAGATCAAAGGAGGCGGGACATTGTAATGCACAGAGAGTCTGATCTGATTCATGATTTAATATGGTTGAATACAGAAGCGTGTGTGTGTGTGTGTGTGTGTTCACCTTTCATCTGTGCGAAGGCCTGTCTCCCATGTACCATACTGGCTGTCTGTCTCCTGCACCAGATTGTCTGTGTCTTTATTCTCCTCTTGTCCACTAACACATGGCTTCACCAGCTCCTGTGGAGTGGGAAACAAAAGCAGGGAAAGTTTAAGGCAGTGCCAGAAGCAGTCAGTCTTATTCAATAGCTTAGTAAATGTGGCTGATAATCTAGCAGTTCTATAATAAAGTGTAATGTGCTTTTGTAATGGTACAGCTTCCGTGTTTGTGTGCAAGAAGACACGGGTTCAAAGTCTGAACTAATGTCACTTGTTTTAAAACAAGCAAAATTGCAGCAGAACTTTTTTTTTCCATGAAAAAGGTCATTTACCAAACATACTTAGACCTTAAACCTAAATCGAAATAACCATTAAACTTAATTGTCAAAGATTTCAGACAATGCTTTCTAAGTTACGGCTGAATCATGCTGCAGTACTGCAAACAACCACCGGGTGGAGCAATATAAAGCAACTCTGCCTCATAAACTTAACCACTCCCTGTGTGTGACATCACAACACCAGAGCTGGACATTAGCCAATCATTGAGTGTGGAGATGCAATCTGCCCAAGGGAGCACAAAACCATCATCTCCCAGATGCGTGTCATTGAGAACTGAAAAAAGCAGAGCCATAAAACCTGACCACATTTCTTACCCTAACTACAAACCCAGCACTGAATCAACGTCCTGAATCAGGAAACGCCACCAGTCAACCGAAACAACTTCAGAATCAGCATTAAAGAAATGCCATGAGTTAATAACCGGGCAGCTGCTATTTCTCAGGGCAGGAAAAAATGTTTGTGATATGAGGCATGAAATAAGTAATGAACTATTTACTTGCAAATAAACCAGGAGCTGTAAGACACTGGCAGAGATGCAGAGAGACAGAGAGAGAGCATGAAAACACTGGGATGACCTCATAGAAAAATACTGCTTAAACTGGTGTTCATTCAGCCATGAGACTTTTAATGAGGAGACTACAGAGGATACAGTGTATCTAACACAGACACAGAGAATTATCAACTCACTGATCATAAGCAGAACTGTGACAAATGTCTCAAACTGTCACCATGTGGCTTGTTCTGTTTCAAAACCTATTGAGACACCCAGGATATCTCATTTAGACAAATTCCAAGGCAGTATTGCAAGTATTCCTTATGGTAAAGGCAATAACTTAATGCACGGCTATGAGCTCAGAGAAAAATAAAGTCAAGGCAGCCTATGTGAGAAAATGTGCACATTTGGTGCCATTAGCTTAGCAGCATGCTAACATCAGCACTTACTTGTGTCCAGCACAGTTGCTGTCTGTGGAGAGCATTTTAAATCAGTCACTAATGACATTGGTGGTTAGGATGCTGCCTATCTAGACAGCAAGCAACAAGACAACTGTGTGTGTGTTTGAATATGTGGTTTATGAGGACACAAATGTATATAATGACGTGTATAACAATGTAAACATGGCTTATGGGAAAATGTCTGGGTGTCTCCATAAACCAAATCGTTTAAAAACATACTAAATGTTGAATTTTTGGAGGGTTAGTTTAGGGCTAGGGTGAGGGGATAGAAAAAAACAGTTTGCATAAACTAGTATAAAAACCATAAACCTCATATGCCAACGTGTGTGTGTGTGTGTGTTTAACTGAATGAGATGGAGTGTGTGTGTGTTGAGTTTGTTTGCATTAGAGAACACAGCACAGGATGTCATTCATCAGCTCTGCTTTTCCTGTCAGGAACAGACAACAGAAAACAGTGAAGCACACACATAAACACTTCAATGCTACATACATCACACAATCTACTTCAATGACAGACACACACACACTGTTACTCAACTCAAAATCAGTTTTCAGTCTCAGTTTTAAAACTTAATCAACTGATTTACTGTTCAGACAGATAAATTCAATCAGCCTCATCAACGGAGAAACAATTACTGCTTTTCTCAGCAAATGCAAAAAAGCAAAAAACTATAGTAACTCCATATTAGTCCCCACTATCAACTATTAAGACATTGCATTTAATGCATCTCGCAGATGCTTTTATCCAATGCGACTTTGTGTCCTCAAGGTATACAGGCAGATCCATAATGATTCAATAATGATTAGCTACAATTTTACAAAAATACCAGCAGTATCTATTGAATTTTGGCAAAAACTATGGTTCTATGGTAACTATGGTAAATGGTTTGTAAGAATGCCGTACTAAGATAATTAAACAACAACCAATAAGTGAATCCAATAAAGACATATTCAAACAAAAAGTTTTTTCTAATCTTTTGGGTGTGAACAAACCTAAACTGGAATTACGCTGTTTATGCTAATCACTTCACCAGAAAAGCTAAGAGCAGAGTCAAAAACTGCTGGTGGCTGATTACCCAAAGCTTACGATTAACCCAATGTTAGCACAGTTTCATTTGCATGGGCTATGAGCGCAAACAAGGCATTATCAGAATATGTGTGTGAACTTTTGCACATCTTTGCATATATCTTTTCTTAAATCGGCATCAAATGGGCATGTTTGGTTATAAATACATTAGGTTTTGGGTAAGTAACTCTTTCAAATCTCATAAGCTTGATATTAATAGCAATGCATTGTCAAATAAAAACACACCTATGCACTGATTGATTGTCTGGCCCTGGAAAGCAACTTATGTTCTGTGCCTGCCAACCACACATAAATAAACACATACACACACACACAGACTCAATGGGAGTGGTATTTAGGAGGACTTACGATAGCTGTAGTTGCCTAAAGGACCACATTGACAATATAAGGGTGTAGACCCTACAAATAACAATATCTTACTGAAAAGGCAATACCATGATTATGAACAATCTTATCTGAACTTTTCAAATACACTGTGTGTGTGTGTGTCTGTGTGTGTGTGCAAGCAAAAGCGAGAAAAATTTTCACCATGGACAGGAAGAGTGCGTCAGGGGAAACGAAGGAACAATGAACGGATGGAAAGAAAAGATGAGGAAAAAGGCTAGCTATAGCTTTAACACCAACATACAAGTTTTGCTTGTGACAGCGAGTAAAAGATGGTTGTGTGTCTCCAGTTAAGTGTCATCTCCAGAACTGAAATCTACTTTTGTGTCACTTCACACTCTATGCAGGCAAATATCAAGTCTTTCTTCATCTCCAACAGTGCATGTTCGTTTTAGAGACGCATATTTACATTTTCATGTGCCATTTTCACACAAACACATTCCACCAAAGGTGTGGCTGCATTTACCTCAGGAAACATCAAACATTACCAGCTGACTGTGTTAAAGGCTTTAAGAAACTGAAAGCACGAGTATTTTAAACTGGGCCACAAGACACCTATATAGAAAAACAGTAGGACAGCTCAGAATCTCATGTGAAAAGAGACCTTAAAATTAAAAATGGTATCTACTAACAAATGAAGCTGAGGCTGTGAGGGTCAACTCATCCACATAATCTTTATTATTGCACCCCTGGATGTCAATTGCTCAACCATTAAGAGCACACTGGGGAATTTAATATTTTATTTTCAGTGTTTCAGTGGTGCAGCAAAAAGGCACGTAAGGTATTTGGTTTATGTGTTTTATTGTGACTTTCATTCTCATGCTCCCATAGAGAATGATGGGAAATGTAGCTTTGCTGCAGAAGCATTTAGCCTCATAAACCGGCTAAATCATGTCATTTATATTTTTCAGCAAGTTCTATGTATTTATCTGTTTTTTTGCTTTAGCTATTCTTCATCAACACTGCCCAAAATGTGTACAACTTCAAATTACACATTTACACTACAAAACTAATGACAACCAATATCAATAAAATTTCATCATTTTCATTCTTTAATGGATACACCCTAATCCGGAATAACTGGGTTAAAGAAAATCTCACTGCTGATTATCATATTATAATAGTGTTCATGTACCCTCACCTCATATATGACAAACTCAACATGACTAAAAGATGTAATCCGGCATGTACTGTATGTTGGTTTTGTGCCATTGTTTGTCATTTCTTCCTTCATTATGTTCATTGGCATTTCTGCAAGCAAAGGTTATGAACATTCACATTCAGACACACAATGCTAAGCATGTAACCCCAGAGGTGCTGCTATAAGGCAAGTTCATACTATCCCAGTAAACAGTTCATGTTAAACCCTGTTCATGTGCTAATATTTAATAGGGTTAAATGAAAATGTGTCTGTCTGTGTGTGTCACAGCGAGAGTGCCGACAGCCGAAGGACACAGGAAACATCCCATTCTGAGCAGTTAATTCTGTTACAATGAAGTATATGTGTACCTGTTTTTAACTGCTTCCTGTGAGACCAAAGCCACAGATAAATCTACAGGATGCATCTCACTTTCCCTCTGTCTGACACACACATACATTGAGTAATGGAGGAAAAAGCCCCTAAATAACAGGACTGAATGAATGAATATTATACGATGTGACATCAGTGGGTATATAATTAAAAACCTGCCCACCAGCATTCTCTGTTTTAACACCATGTCACTGTCTTACACGAACAGCAGATTCTTGTCTTTGAGATTACTTTCTGTTGTTTTGTTAAGCACACATGGGACAACACCCCTTGTCCTTGGCTCTCACATACCTAAACAGCAACCATGACCTTTAAATATATGTGGAAGCGCAACTCACATTCACACAAACTCTTTAATCTTAAAGAGACAGTTCTTCAAAAATGAAAATGGTCTCACATTGGCAAGTCTATTAAAACTTTCACGACTTTCTTCTACTGTGAAACCTGAAAGGGGTGAACTGTCCCTTTAAGAAAAGCATCTGCTGATAATACACATGTAAATGTCCAGGAAGAGCATGCAAAGGCGACCTATTTTCTTGCTATGTATTGCCAGTCTACACTTTCCCCATACTGCACGTATGAATATCCTGTGTGCATGAACAACTACCAAAGTAGAAAATCTCAACATTTTGCGTCAATCATGTTGACCTAGCTTTCCCAGAATGCTCTTCTGGGCTCACCGTACATCTGATACATTAGCTTCACTGACAAAAACATTTTAAACCAGCCGAGGATGATTTGCTGGTGTCGCAGCCTAGTCATTATATTTTGCTGGATTTAAAGCGGTTTAGAAGGGCACTTGTCTGCTGATCAGACTAAAACCAGCAAAAACTGGCTTGGCCAGACTGTGAGACCAGTTAGACCAAATTAAACCAGCTAATATTAGCAAACATTAAAAAAAGATTTAAGTTGGAAACTGTTTTTATTTCAGCAGGAAACTGCAGGAGATTTTTGATACCAAACAAAATGCAAACTGACTAGACAGTTAGTCAAATCGAGTTGTCTTTATGTTTTTGTTTAGCTCTTAGTGGCTTTTAAAAGGACGAATTTAGACACACAGCTTCAGAGAGGGTTTAGCATGCTGACAGTTATAACAGCTGTAGAACGTCAAATAGTAAAACACTCTCTGAGAAGTTGTGTCTCTGAATTCATCCCAGTTAAAGCACAACTTCTGTCACAATGCTACTCATACTACTCATAATCTATAGGTAAAGAGAACCAGTGTGTATATAGGTAGAGAGATGTGTGTGTGTATATAGGTAGAGAGATGTGTGTGTGTATATAGGTAGAGAGATGTGTGTGTGTATATAGGTAGAGATGTGTGTGTGTGTGTATATAGCCAGACATATTGTGTCTTGTGCTGTTTTTTAAGCATCTGTCATTAGTACTGCATTTCTAAGATGCCAAGCCAAGTCAAAAATAACAGTATATGCACTGCTACGTATTTGTGGTGGATGATGTGGCTGTACTGTATACAGTTTCTCTTACAGAAGAAGGAGTGCTTGGCGACGCCAATGAGGTTGTTCTTCTCCGCATGGAAAAGCGCTGTTGGCTGCGCAGGCTGAATCTTCGAAAGGATTCTCTGCTGCGATTGGCCAGGCTGCGTAAGGAGGCGG
Organism: Ambastaia sidthimunki; assembly: GCA_036877625.1. Lineage (NCBI taxonomy): Eukaryota > Metazoa > Chordata > Actinopteri > Cypriniformes > Botiidae > Ambastaia > Ambastaia sidthimunki. The sequence continues at coordinate 31,475 of JAZGTK010000591.1, forward strand.
CCCTTTTAAAGCCACTTCCCTCTTCTCCACCACCTCCACCAGTTCTTCTTTCTATGCTGGTGGAGACCATGTTAATGGCACCTTGGAGGGAACGCCGGGCATTCCCTATCCAGCCCGACACTTGAGAGTGGGCCACCGATAGTTTGTCTCCCAAATAATCCATCGCTACCAAACTAGCTTAGATTCGGAATAAGTAATATTCAGGTGAGAAGTGTGTTCTTATGGAGCTCAATGTCCAGTTAAGCTTAAACAATCTGTTTAGTCTGTTTAGCTGAAGACACCCAACGACACTGAAAAGAGAATCTCACAGAGAGGCAAGGCAGAGTCTTTAAGTCTCTGAGGTCAGTTGACTGTAGTCAAATTCCACCTTCAAGACAGTCGCTGGTTAAAAAGTCAAGTTCAAAGTGCATCTGTGTTTAAACTCCATGATTGCGTACCACTATGTAGATCAGAATATAACCATATAAGGAAAGTTTATGGCATAAGATCCTTCCCTTTAGCTCTGTCCAGGGACTAAAGCGTTGTCTGGTATGCTGTGTTTTCAGAGCAAGGGCAGGACAGATTGTTTCTGCACTGCAGTATGAGGCAAAGCACCATCTGTGATTCAACTTCCCGACATGCCTGAGGTAAATTTACAGTCCATTTACAATAACTCAAGCAGTGTACCTCAATCTGACACCTACAGTTTCAACTGCCTGTCAAACAAATACAGTAACATACAGTCAAACACATGCACTCACAGATTAAGTAATTCCATGCAAGTCATTAAAACTACATGGGGCTTCCCTATTAGACTCACATAAGTCATTGTTCTACATTACAGTTTTTAGAGAACTAAGATGCTGGGTTTTACAAGAGGTCATAGTGCTAGCCATAGCAGTTCTGCAGTGCCTCATGCCTCCACAGTAGAAAATTACTGTATTTACAGTAAAAACTTACAGTAAACAAACTTACTGTAATGATACAACCACAAAAGAACCAGGAATTATTCCTCTAAGCATAAAACAGAGGACTGTGATGTCATAAAATTTAATTTGATCACTTAATTACATCATTTACCTAACATTTGTGTCACAACAAATATGCAAAATCAACTTCCTGTTAATCAATAATTACATTTGAAGTTAAAAACTGAGAATATCACTATTTTCTGTTTGTTTCCAACTCTACTCCCAAATCAATGAATGGATAGTAATCTCATTCACATTTCACAGAGAAACTGCTCGCAGCTGCGTCACTCCAGAGAGTCCTAAATTAGAAATGAACTCCTACATAAACGTTTGTCGTTTGAGTGAAGCTGTCAGCGGAGCCATACACTCAAACAAACGCTAGTCAACTCATGAATCAAAGCTGTCACAAACACACACACCTTCCCAGTCACGTCTCAGACCTGTCAGGCAGCCTCAACACAACTGTGCCCAAAAGAGCCTTGACACGCAGATTGGCAACACCACCCAAATGTCAATTTAGAAATAACCTACAACCCCCAAACGTAGAGTCAGACGTAGAAAGCTTCCTTGTTTTCTTGCTTCTAGAACATGCAGTACACAGAGGTCCAGGTTGAAAGTCTGTCTGTAAATCAGAAAGTATCCAGTTGGTTTCGTGGATGTTGTTGGGGAAGTCCAAACAGGATTTTGAGGTTTTCTGTTTCTCTGGTTCCACTATTTGTGTGTTCCTGCAGGTACTGGCAGGTAGAACAGAAATGCACCAGCGTCCCTACTGCTTGTCTCCTGCGCTACAGGACTTGAGGAGAAAAAAGAGGGAGGAGAAAACGAGAGCAGAGATTGAGAGGGAGGGGTGAGGGAAACCAGTGATATCAGCAAGAGAGAGACAGAAAGGAGGAGAGAGAGAAAGATATATGCACTGCAGTGTTCCCTGCTACTGTTCTAGCTTTCAGACGGAGAGAGAGAGAGAGAGAGCGAGAGAGAGAGAGAGAGAGAGAGAGAAAGAGAGAGAGAGAGCGAGAGAGAGAGGTGCATTGGTTATGCAATGTTGTCAGCTGCTCATTTTGCTGAGAGCAGACGTGATTAATGAAAGAATAGAAGAATGACAGAAAGAAATGGCCAATAAAAATGAATGAATAAAGTAATGGTGAACAGAGTAAATCACTCTGTGTTTAGGCATAGCTCTCTAAAAAGTTGTTAAGAAAAGTAGCACAGAACATGGTTCTATGGGTAAGTTTGTTTTGCAAATGCACAGCATCATTCATGCAAACATCACTGAAGACTAACCAACCCTTGCTCTGCCTTTCAGGCCTCCTAATTTTCTCATATACACCTACTGTAGTTTGATTCTACGACACAATGGGGACACAAATGAGAGGACAGAGTCTGGTGAGTGTGTATCAGCGTCCTCTAGTGGAAGGAGAGTGCATTACACCAATGGAGAAAAATCTTGAGAAAAAGTTTTTTAATTGAACACATTATAATTGACTTCATCTGAGTCTATACAAACACTGACAGGCCACTGACCTATTACAGCAATCTAAGGCACTTTATCATTGTCAGATCAGTTATATCATTATTATGTTATGTTGTCTGCAACTACACTGAAAAAAATTATTTAACACTGGAAATAAACTAAGCTTTAGGATTTTAATAAAGTAAAAACAACAAGTAAAACAAGTAAAAATAAATATTTAAAATTTGCTGATTTTTGGACAAAAGGTCCGAGGTTATGCTTGCAATAAAATATTTGTTTTAAATTGTTACCTGCAAAACCAAACAGTTTTCACAAGTGCTCTCAGACTTTTAGACTCTGTATGTCTGACTTTAGACTGATCCTAAACATATTACAACAGACAATATCATCTTTCTGCTTAACAGAAAACCCAAGTGCTCCAGTTTCAGAGGTACAGCTGGCGAATACACAAATCACTTTAAGATTAGATTAAGGAACAAGAAAAGATAATCTAAGAAATGTCAAAAGCCAATCAATGGCAAATTGTTTTCTGTTTCTTTAATAGACACAGAGGAATAGTTATGTAAATGAAGTCTGCTTTCCTTCCTTTGTGACAAACAACACACACACAAAACATCTCATCTGAAAATACGAGCATGGAGGCAGAAAGTCTACATATATAATTCTGCTGCCTGAAAAGAGAGGAATCTGGCTAACATCCAAATGTTAATTACGTGCACACAATCTCTGTAGTGCTGAGTGGTAAATGATGACTGTCACTGTACATATTGAAAGCCAGCGTGTGATGTCATAGGTCATGAGTCACGACACAGCCATCTGTCTGACCGTAACGTCAGCTGCAGAGCTGGAATCTGCTGCTTCCAAATTGTTTCAATCACTCATGGCTAATGCCACCAATTCAGTTCAAATGAATCGAAAGACTATTAATGAACCTGCAAGCACATTACCAAGTTCATAACTTTAAACAATCAAAATAAAGATAAACACTGTCAAACACAAAGTTTGGTGAGAAACCCATCTAACAAACATCTCCTGAACCTTCCAGTAATTGTTTATTTCTGGTAAACTTAATGTTAATACATTTTTATAAATTTCCAATAAACCTAAATATCAGTAGCTGATTATTGAACAAAACAGAGTAACTGATGACTATAAAGTCTTTTATTCCTTAATTGTTTTGTTTCTAACTGATGCAGTGGAAACATGCATCATATCAAATATATATGGCCCTTTATGGTTTTAGAATATAGTTAGGTAAGTTTTTAGGTCAGTTTTTTTACACATGTAAGTTTTTACATGTATATGTTTTGCATAGACTTACATATATACCCCTAACCAAATCTTAAAATTTTACCACATTTACAGTTATATCAAACAGAGGGAACACATATTCCAATATCCCAGTTACATTAAGAAGGCTAATACCACATCATACTATCAAGTCTAAATTACAATACAGATACACACAATCATTTTAAGAGTAAACCAAAAGACAACAGAACAGAAGTAGCCTGAATGGTTTAATGTTCCTCTAGAAAGCATATGTGCTCCATACAGAAAGACAAATGATGACTGAAGCTACTTCCTGTTTGTCAAAAACAGGTCACATTCTTACACATCAGTATTGAGTATTACAGCAGAAACTACACACAACACAAGCAGATGGTGAAATATTTATCCGGCTGTGTGCACACTTTAACAGTAGTGAGTAAGATGTGCCACAGTGCCAGTTATTTTATATGAGCCTGGTATTATGACTCAAAAGTGCAAGCTGACTGCTCCACTGACACAGCAAAAACAAAGAAACAGATTTCTTTGCTCATAATCTTTTGGATTTATAAAACCACGTGGTTAGTTTTTGGAAATAATGAAACAATCTAAATTTGAGTGTGTTTCTATACCATACGCAATTAAGAGCTTAGGGGATATTATGAGCCAAAATAATCAAATCTTTTAAAAACTAATAAAGAATAAAAGTAAAGTAAAACCCATCTAAGACCTTAAATCTTCAAAGCGTATGAAAGTAATTGGTAAGCGCTGTTAATAAATATCAGGGCAGAAAATGATTTATACATTTTGCTTTTTTAATGATTTAATTTTTTTAATTAGCAGTTTTTAGGCACAGCGATGGTGCACTTTTAATTAAACACAATTATCTACAATAAGTCTTAGCAGTACACTTGAGCTTAGATATGCACACAGAACTAAAAACATGCTTCAAAATGAAATTGCGTTTCTAAAGCTACTTATGCAATGCAAAACAAAACCACAGTAGAGTTTGAAATAAGTTGATTTTTCCACTTTCCTGAGATAAATGTATGAGACAGGCTCTTTAAGCTAACCTTAAAGATATAAGGGTCAATCATATGAGGTTCTGTTAATGAGCCCAACTCTTGTTTTAGGTTTAGTCCTGTACATCAGAACTGCTTGGTATTACCCCAGGGTAAGCAAAGAGTACTGGCATGTTTCTAACACAAAACAGATCCCACATACATACACAAAACATCACCATTCTATTCACCTTATGTAGCCACACCCACCTTCAGAGTTGTGTTATGACTTCCGCCTCAAACGGAACTACGAAACATAGTAAATGTATCAGTAAATTGTGGAGTAAACTTTGTTCACACCATGTAACAAGTGGTCAGAAATTCCGAACCGTACTGTAATGGTGCCACTATGTATTTGTAATTACAAGACCACTGAAACCATGACAACCGGAAGTTCAAACACAGACGGTAATGACACCCAGGTAACAATGGAACATAAGGTGAATATCAGCCTAACCTCAATCCCTTATTTTAATAATTTAAAGACACCTGGGGGGAAAAAAAGAAAGTGGTTTGCTATTTTTTTTAGAGCGAGCCATCTGTCCACTGTGGACTTAATTAAAGAAACTAGTCATTCACATAATTTTCAGGAAATTAAAAAACCAAGTAAAACTGTGTTTATTTAATTAGTCAGACAACAGGAAGCATCTGCAGTGGCCTCACCTTCGTCATGTGAGGATAATATCGATCAAAACAATACTCGTATCTCACAGAGGAAGAAACAACTTTACCACTAAAAAGCCTGTATTGCACTTCTGCCACAATAAAAACCTACAAGACTGTCAGTGTTACATCAAACAAGTAAAAACAAAAAGTACACTGTTTCTATACTAACTGATCAGCCGAGACTAATCTTTCACCAAGTCTAAGCTTTCACCTGCCAGAAGGAAAACTGTATTACTTGCTGTGGTTTGTTGTGTATCAGTATTACAATCTTGACAGTTAAAAGTATGCTTACCCACAGCCACCAACAGCAGGAAGGACAGATGTGATAAGTCATATTTCTGTAGAGCTGATCTTTCTACTCATTCACTCCAACAGAATATCTCACTGTTTTCTCTCCTTTTCACATTTGAGATGTTTATTTGAGTGAAGTTCTCAACCTCTGTCTCTCTTCCTGTAACCATGAGCACATAGTGATGCCAAAATGACTCTTCCTATATGACAACCATTACTGAGAAATGATGACAGAGAGAGAGAGAGAGAGAGAGAGAGACCAAGCTTCCTCTTTACGACCACAGACAGGACCAATAAACACTGAAATATAAAAGCAAAAACTTTACACAGCATTTGACTACACACAAAGCCACAATTGACTGCACTGGTATTTTTCCTGACAACAATCTTTTGTGATATAATTAAACTACTGTTTCCTGTAGTAAAGAGGTTTTAGTGTCTCAATAAAATAAGAGGATATACAAACTGCTGGATCAACCCACATTTTATTACCAAAGCTAAATGTGAATCTTATATTCAATGATGTAATAACGCAATTCATACAGCAGATGGCAATATAAACACACATAGAGGAACTTCACAAACTACTGCCTTGTGAAAATAAGTCTAAATGGAATAATAAGTCTCACTTTCCTCTTACAGCAAACACTTTATAATCAGCAAACACTTTATAATGACACATCCATAGAGAATGGATACGTCAACAATATAAGAAGAGCTATTTTCAACACTCCTAAACAATGCAAAGACTCTATTAACCTAATTATATTTGTTACACAAACATGATCATGTCTGTTTTGTTACAGTCTTATAATGGCCCCTATTTGTTGCAATTTTTGAGGAAAGTGTTTATAATAGCTCTGCTATTACACTGTTACTTTTGAGGCACTCCTTTCTGCTTTCTGACTGCATTCCACCACCACCCACTCTCACACATACACATACAAACATAACCTTGGCTTAGCTTCCATACCCAGCAGTTAAACAAACATGAAAATAAATACAAACATTTCCAAAACATCTACCAACATTTCAATATGATTACAAACAAGTCTATAACTCTGCATTGGATGTCAGAAAGGACCATATCACAGCTGTTTTTCACTTTGTCAGGGAACTCCTCCAACATCTGGACTTTAAAAGCTGGTGACATCATCAAAACTCACCAAGCAATCTCTCCTCCTTTTGTTATTGTACAATTTCCATGAAAACATGGTGAGGAACTCTTATGTAAGATGTATGCTGCTCCATGTGCAAAAGCGGGACTCGGCGATACAGCAAAATAAATGGTCTACAATTTTACAACCATGATGTCTATGTATATGCACTAAAATGACTTAAAACTGATTAACTATTATTTTGACAAAGCTATCGTTGCCAAAATTTTGAGAACAGACTAAGCATGTGATAGTCCTCTGGTTTGAGCAGCAGTGATGTCAGTAGAGAGAATATGCAACTACTTGCATAAGCACAATTTTTAGAGGATTTACTACTTGAAGTGTATGAAATTCACATTTGTGTTTGCCTTTTTTAAATCATAACCTTGCATATTAATTGACTGTCTATGAAGCAATCATAAATCATACTGAAGAAGCCCACCCTCTGGACATTTTACAGTAACACCCAGCATGCTCTCACTCACCGAGCGCTCTCCGCTTTTGTCTCTGTGTGCACTACGACTTCTACGGTTTCTTACATGGATAAGCGGGCCATCATCAGAACTTTCAGAGGGGGCAGATTTTCTGCACATACTCCTCGAACGTTTCTACACAAACAGATAGAAGCCACATTCAAACTCTCTTAAGTGCATTCAAAGACAAGGGTGAAATACAACAAACACAACTAAATTGAAAACACACCATAAAGTGAAAGAAAGTGCATATGAATGGAAGGTGGCTTGGTTCCTCACCTGTTGTCCTTTATCTCTATACGGTGCACGGTGTTCCCTCTGCTCCCAGTTTGGGCTCCATAGAGGATCAGTCACAGAGGAGGTCACGATTTGACTAGTGGGCAACAAAGTCTCTTTCCTAACTAGTGGTGTTGTAGAAAAGGGGCCCAAAGCCCCACTGGACCCTCCACTCAAACTCAAAGGTGCTGAGGTCCAGCATCTCTCCGGGTTCAGGACAGGGGTTACAGAGAGACCAAGATTTGGTTGTACTGTAGTTGTAGGAGTCTGAATAGGAACCAAAGGAGCTGCAAGAGAGGTGTTCTGTACAGGGGTAAAGATAGGAGACAGGGTAGTGGTTGAATTTGGTGGCAAAATGGTACCTAAACCTCTTTCTTCTTGACGTAAAAGCTGTTGTTCAAGACCCCCAGGTATGGTGCTAATGGGCCTTCTGGAGCCTTCCATGTTTGACACCCAAAGAGGCTCATCTACAGTTAACTCTGTTTGTCCCCAGACATCAGTTTGTGTATTAGGCAAAGCTGAGCTGGGCTGCTGGGCAAAAAAGCCCCAATTTGAGGTCTCAGTTAATGAATGAGGTTGTGGCTTAGACCTTTCTGGTGCAAGGGGTTGTGAATTTGGTTGGGTGTGGTGCAGAATTTGAGGTTGCAGAGGTGGTGGGAGTTGAGTTCTTATACGTTCTGTTGGGGAGGGCTGGTACACAGCCTGGAACTGAGGGTGGAATTGTGCTTGAGAAAAAGACTGACCTTTAGGTGCTGTCTGGGGCTGGAGAGGATTTGGCTGTGTGGACTGTGGCCGGGCTTGAGGGACTGAACCAACACTTCCTCCTGACTCTAAACCTCCAAAGCTTGTTACAGGCCAGGTATCAGGTTGGGTTTGACTCCTGAATGAGTCAATGTCTAAGATGGCTGGTTTGTAAAGCTCATCAAGGCGAAGTGAAGGCTGCTTCCATCGGGCTGTGGGGCTATTCTCATGGCTGTCTCGACCAGTCCGAACACCCAGAGAAACAGAGTCCAGATCTAGAACTTTGGGTCGAAGTGGAGATGTAGCTGTTCTCTTCTCTTGCTCTACTTCCGTCTGCTGTCGTTCCGCTCCCCTCTGCCATTCAGGCTGCTGCTGTCTCTCCTCTTTAAGTTCTTTTGTTCCTTTAGCTCTGTGTTTCCTCTGATCTTGTTGTACTTGCCTTTCACGCTGTCTCTGCAGCTCAAAATCCAGAAGCTGTTGTCTCTCAAGCTCCTTGATTCTCTCAAGCTCCTCCAACTCTTTCTTGCTTTCCCTCTCCTCTGCTTTCTGTTGTTTCCACCTCTCAATCTCCAACTCTCTCTGTTTATGTCTTGCAAGTTCTTTCTGCCTCTCTAACTCCTTCTGTCTTTCAATCTCCAGCTGTCTCTCCAGGTCCCGCTGCCTCTCAAGCTCCCTTTGCCTGTCCAGTTCTCTCTGCTTTTCCAACTGTCTCTGCCTTTCCTTTTCCAGCTCTTTCTGCCTCTCCAGCTCCCATTGTCTCTCCAATTCCCTTTGTCTTTCTAACTCTCTCTGCTTTTCCATCTCTCTTTGTTTTTCAAGTTCTCTCTGCTTTTGTCTTTCAATTTCTCTTTGTCTCTCTAATTCCAGCTGTCTCTCTCTTTCTTTTTCCATCTCCTTCTGTTTTTCGATTTCTCGAAGCCTAAGCCTCTCCTGGTCAAGCATTCTCTCCTTCTCTCTCTCAAACTCTTTTTGTCGTTGCCTCTCAAATGCTCTCTGCTGCTCAAGCTCTCTTTCTGCAGCCTTCAATGTCTCATATTCAATTTGTTTTTGTCGTTCCTTTTCTCGTTTCTGTCGTTCAATTTCCCTTTGCCTCACCAATTCCCTCTGTCTTTCTCTCTCTTGCTCTCTTTGTCTTTCCAACTCCCTTTGTCTCTCTTTCTCTTTCTGTATCTCCATTTGTCTTCTTTTTTCTCTCTCAATTTCCCTTTGTTTCTCAATCTCCAACTCTCTCAGTTTAATTTCTTGTATCCTTTCCAATTCTTTCATCTTTTCAAACTCTGCTATCCTTTGTTTTTCTATTTCCATATCCTTGATTGCTTTGTGTCGATCTCTGTCTTGTAACCTGTGATCTGTTTTCTGACAAATGTCATAAACATTTTGTTGGTCCTCCAAATTCCCCTGCATGGCAGCCTCTAATGAAGGATTTCTTTTAAATGGAGCAACTGGATTTTGAGGACCCCACTGTCCTGTTGTCATAGTGAAGTCATCAAATAGCCCCTCTTTCTTTATTCCTCTGTCGTCTTCACTCACAATTTCTCGTTTACCTCTCCCAAAGATGTCATCATCATTTACTCTCTCAGCTTGGTGCACAGCCTCGTGAATCTGACCAGTTAGAGCAAAGTATGTGGCTCTAGGTTTACTCATTTGCTCTTCTGTCTCCAGAATCTTGGGCCGCTTTGGTGCTGCAACTTCTTCTTGTTCCCTTTCTTTTTGTGTCCTTTCTGCTTCACTCTGTTCCTCATCTTCCTCCAATGCTGCTGCTGCAGCCATGTGTACCTCCATCTGCTTTTGTATCTCTTCTTCCATGTTTCTCACCATCTCTCTCTGCCGCTCCCTCTCAATTTCAGCCTCTCTGTCCACCTCTGTCCATTTCTGTAGCGCCCCTATTCTGAGGTAACGAGGACTGCGTGGCTCCATCAATGTGCTGTCTGCATCTTTCAGCAGGTTATTCATCTCATGAGTGGGTCTATCCTCCTTCCCCCGAGAAGCTGATCGACGTGAACGCAGAGTAAGAGCGCGGTCCTCCAGCTGAGCTGTTGGTAAGGATTCGCTAACAGCACGGTTCTCCCCAGACAAAGCCACAGTGTCAAAGACATGCTCTATGCGCACAGGGCTGACAGGAGAAACTTGCTCTCTGTATGTTGCTTTGACCAAACTACCAGGATCATCATCTTCAAGAGCTTTAAAGGTGTTGTTTTGAATCCTCAAAGAGTGATTTCGTCTGGGCATGGGTTTAACTCTTTCTTGTTGTGCTATTGGGCTTTGTGAGATGCTATCTTCCACCACTTGAACACTATGTTTCTCCACCACATGCTCAAACATTGCTGCTCGTACCGTTTGCACACCATCACTGTTAAAGGGGGACTGGGTGGGCAAGTCTTGAAAACCCAGTGATGATACCTTCCTGTTTTCCTGTTTGTTTCCCGTTTGTCCTTTATTACTGAAATACTGTAAGATAAAAGACAGCATATTACCATATTGTTTCATTTTAAAAACAGAAGCAATTCTAGAAGAAATAAACATGTTTAGACTTTCTTCAAATTCTCTTTATTGTTCCTTCACCTAACTGTACTTTCACGAGTAGACAAGAATCTAGACTTCAGATTAACTTTCAGTCATACAAGGTGAGCTCTGTCTATACCTCTTATCCTTAAAGAAACAGCCTTTGACAAACCCCATGTGTAATTACAGCTTTCACTGGTATGGCATCCAGAGGTAACATTTTCTTTGCCCAGATATGAGCTATCATTACAGTGGGGTGTCTGTGTACAAAGGAGGCTAATATTACAGAGTTAATTTAAGGTAAACTGTAGGAGAGAATGGATGAAACGTCTGCTTCAAGTGAGAAGACAGTTTTACATGCAACTGGGAAGACTGCGAAGAGAAAACAAGAAAAACAAAAACATAATAGGGCAAATCACATGGAGTTGGAATGCAATACAAACTAATTCAAATACACAAGCAGATTATGAAACCAATTACTCAAATTACTCATCCAAATTTCTTTCTTTACAAAGAAAAAGGTACATAGAATTTAAATTTAAAAAGGCATATAGGAAAGGGGGTTCAAGATAAAGAGACAAATAGAAACAACTGATATGCAAGTTACTGTTTTAAGGGTTTAAAAAAATGAAAAAGTACATGATAAAAGACAGACGCAAACATTAACAACAAACAAAAAGGGAGAGGAGCTGGACATGTGCGTCTGAGAACAGTGTAATGGGATCTGTATGCTCTTTGTCAAAGCTCATAAAGCAGGGTGGGGCATGAAGGGGCCATAATCAAAGCGTCCTCCTCTCTCACAGACTGACCTTTTCCACCCCCTCCCTTCGAAGCGTGCATGTTTCCTAATCACAATATGACTAACGCTACAACTCAGGTTACACGCCTTTATAGTGCCGCACCTCCAGTGACATCAGAAGTTCCTTTGTCAAACTTATTTGTTTTTAAGAGTCAGTAAAGTGTGTTTCAGTGCTCTGACCACAGGTAGTAACTATTTCAGCTGGTATAAGAGCCCTTGTAACTTTTCAAAAAGATTTTAAAAATATATTGTTCAACTTTTCCAAAGGACTGTGGTGACTAGAAATGTGTTTTACTGTTTAGCTTATGACCCAAGTCCATAGCTTAACTTACTTTTACTCACTGCAAAACAAAAACTGGTTTTGGGGGAGTAGAAATAATTCACACCACATATTTTTTAATTGTTTCACAGGGCTTTTGGTCACAAATGTGACAGAGAATGGAGTATAATCAATTACTATTAATTTAACTAGTGGATACCATATACTGATAATCATTTGTGTATACTGTGCCGTGTTTGGTAAGAACGTCCAATAATATATTGATAAGCAACAAACATTTAGATGTGTTTCTGGACTTTGAAACTCTAAGTTAAAAGGTGTGTCGTACTGCACCTTGTAAAGATGCTCTAATTCCAGCAGTATGATTAATGGCTTTGGTTTATGTCCATTACCTTTTGGTTGAGATCTTCCTCAATCTCCGGGGGACCTTTGGACTCACTGGAATTAAGGCCATCATGCTCTGCCTCAAATCTGTAAACAAGGTCAATTAGACACAAATGCTTCCTTCAGGTCATGACAGAAGGACTATACAAGCTAATTTATTGCTGTTACACTCACAGGATCATGAAGCACATAAAGCACATTTCTTAATTTTATTGCATTATATGAATTAATGCAGTAATATGAAATTCAATGTCCATTTTATTCTGATAAAAATCATTTGAACGCACATTGTAGTTTTTGCACATTAAGTACTTCCTAAAAAGCAAAATTGTGCATACTACTTCATTTTCAGTGCACATTTAGGTTTTATTTCTAAAATGTGAAATATATATATATATATATATATATATATATTTTAGGAAGTACTATATTTCAAAATATATTATAATACTATAATATTTGTATATATTTGTATAATTTATATACAATATTTGATCTACACAGCAACATAGTACTAGGTTAAGAAAAAATGACTGAACATTACCTTTTAGTACGGTCAGATACTAGGCTGCGTGGCCTATATTGTGGCTTCTGGGGTGGTGACAGTGTAGTAGGCACTTCTTCAGTCAGTTCTTTGATTCTCTGTTTTACCCCCACAGCTACGTCAGTATCAGAGACTGCCAGCACCGGTGAATGAGGCTCCGTCCCTTGAGTATCTGCACGCACTACTGAGAAGACTGAAGAAGAAGAGTCCATGAGCAGACTGATGCGTCTCTTTATACTGCTTCCTCCTGAATCTTCAGGTTTAGAGTCTTTCTTGGAATCATGGTCCATCAATTCTGTCATTTGACTCCTTTTCTCAGGCACGGGGGGCTTGTTCTGCCCCTCTGCTTTGGCAGCAATATTTTCTTTCTCTCTTGGGCTTACATCTCCAGCTACCTCTATTTTATCTGGGGTGTTCTCTTTGCTGTCCTTCTTAGCTGGTCGGTGTAGGGACAGCCCGATTGACTCAAACTTCGAGGTAAGGTCAGAGGAAAGTGGGCGTCTTTCTGTCCAGCGAGGGGCAGATATTGGAGACTCAGACTGAGGCTCAGCCTGAGTGGGGTTTAAAGGGAACACAGCTGAAACTGGCCGGGGTCTCGAACTTTTAGATTGGGCCCGAAGAACAACAGGCGAGGACTCATCCTTGGCACCAGTATCCTCTTTACTATTCTCAAAATTCTTCCCAATCTCTGTCAGAAAGCCCATTGATTTAGCACGAGTGATTGACGAGCCAGATTGTTTACTTCGTGATGCAAAAGGCCATTCAGCACCAGGAGTTAAGGCCTGAACATCAGTCTTGGGTTGAGCTGGTGTGGATCCAAAACTTGTTCTTCTTAGTACATCTCCAGTTTGAGTCAGTCTAGATTTGTTGGGATCAGTGGAGGCAATGGTAGGTGCTGGTTTAAAGGGCTGTGTCACTGGTTTGTTTGTTTGTCCTGCATTGAGCCTTGAGCCTGTTTTAAGGGCAGTGGATTCAGGCCTATTTGAATTTGTGGCCGGTTGATTGGGTTTACTGGCTGGCTGTGGTTTAGGTGTGCTAGGTGGGTCTGGCTTGTACAAAGCTGGCCGTGTGGATTCAGGTCTAGGTTTCGGCTGTGGTTTAGGAGCAAGAATTGGGCGTATTGTAGGATTCCTCTCCACAGTAAAAGGTTTTGGGGTCAATCTGGGCTTGGGGCCTGGGGCAGGCTTGCTTGGCTCTGAGGAAATAATAAGTGGCCCCTGGGGGCCACCCGAACTGTCCATCAAGCTCTTGTTGCTAGAGTCAATTAGAGGGCTGAGGTGCAGACGACCCCCAACCATAGCTGGCCGCCCAGCATCAACCTCCACCTGGGCAGCCATCACACCACCTAAGGCAGGAACAAATCCACAAATTCAGTAAGGTTTTATTGCTGTGCTGGTTGATGAGCTTGTGCTGACATTACACATTAATCCAAGGTATTGGCCAATTTTAGCATTGTTTAACCAATTATCAATTGTTTTGATTGGCTGCAAAGCAAAGTAAACATTTTTTACCCAGCTGTGCAAAACGACAACTTCAGGACCAAGCAGAAGCCTCCAACCAGTTGCACTGGCCATCATACAAATTGCACAATGCTTTTCAACAAAATCAGTAACAAATACTGGACGAATACTATGTCAAGTAATTAATATTCATGAGCCAGGCTGATGTGTTTTAGTGCCTCCATTTTTTTAGACTGTTTCTCTGCCATGTTTTACTGGCAAAAACAAATCAGAATAAAAAACATTCCTCAAAAATCTTTTTGTGGTGAGGCGTGTCTATAAACCCAAAGGAAAAAGAATGCTCTCTAACCCTCAGAATCGCCTCTGCTGTGGACTTTGCCTTGGCAGATACAGAGCTCAAAAGAGGACATCGAGCGCTTTACTGACACACCATTAATCAGATGCAGTGTGTGTGTGTATGGGTGTATTAAATCAGCATGATTGGACATTGCCCAGGAGGGAGGGATCAATTTTCTGAATTAAGAGTACAGACTGAGAACGAGCCTGGTGTGTAAAAATCCTGCATGCGTCTGCAACCACAAATACACATCAAACAAAAGGAATTCACATGAGTATCCAGTGAGCCATATGTGATAATGCGATACACATGTCGCTCTTGGAAGCCCCGCGCTAACACACACGTGTTCACACTCAGATGGGCACACAGACTTTTTCAACACACACGATGTATGCACAAAATGAGAACGTGCTTTATAACACATTCACATACCTGCGTAAATGCACATATACACAACATACGTCCGAGTGCAGTTATCAAATTGTGCTTTGTCTGCAGTTTTCCAGTCACACAATAATAACTCACCTGCCTGGCTCTCAGCCGTCTGCAGTGGAGCCCTGGTTTCTGTGGTAACCGCAGAGTGATGTCATATCATATGGAGAGGAGGCGGAGCCAGACTCTGTTGCAGGGAATACAGCATGGTTAGACACTGCTACTTCTGCACTAATGTCTCTAAAACTAATGTCTCTAGTAGTTATTACAAAAGCATGCATACACACATGCACACTTGTTGCAAGAAATGCTGCCAATCACAGCTTGACGGAGTTGCTAAACATAATAAATTAACATTCCAACAAGAATGTTTACAAACACTTTCGAGATGAACTGCATTCACGCAGACAGCAAGGATACAAACAGTAAACAAGTTTCAGAATGCAGCGCATTTAATGCAACATGCAAAAAAGATCTGACCTGTCTCGTTAACAAACAAATGAACACAGGCATCAAACCGGAGCAAGATATTTACCAGTACAAATGACCTACATCTATAGATTACCAACCAGACCAACACATTCGATATGGCTGCGTTAGTGAAATCTTAGCTGTGTGGTTGCGCAAAGAGGACAGAAGTAGTGACATGGAAGGAGGGAACAGCAAACAGATAACCAGAATGAAAAAAAGATGCAGTAGGAAGGAGAGGAGGAGGATCTTGGTCAGAGTAAGTGAACTGGCAGTCGCTTGTTGACAGGAAACGCTTTTGCAGATGGAATGTTTAATATCTACAGCTTCAAAACCAGAGTGTTTAGGGAAGTAGCTCAGGCATTCCATAGGGAAATATTTACACATAAACACCATGTAACCGTTAACCTAGAAACATTAAGACAATCTTTTACATCACTGCATTAAAGTTACACCTTAATGCACAAAATTACATGGCAGGATTATAGTGTGATGCAGGAAAAAACATCTCGGTAGAGATCAAACTAAAAATACATACTTTACATAAAGCACATTAAGCACTTCATTAAGATTGTTTTGCACTATGACAGTCACTGTGTTTGGACAGTATGATTTTTTACTGTATTAGAGATATTTTTCACATTACAGTATCGGTTTTGATTTGGGGTGTATATAATGAGCCATATATTTCTTCAGGAGCCACCTAAACACTTTTATAATAAAGAGAAAATGAACCAAAAAAGTTCTGTGAGGCGTAACATCAAGCAACACAAGAGATTCTATCCATTCACAAACCTCATTTCTCCACCTGCAAGATACCTTATGGTACCTGCTCTAAATATTACTACCTGACCTTTACCACCAAATCAATAATAACAAGAAAACACAGCAAGATTCAATTAGTCTAAGAGCATAAACCAATGCAGTAAAAATCACTAGATCAACCCTGAGTTCAAATTCCACCATTTAACAGAAAACCAACCCTAGGCACTGTTTTAGTTTCCATCACAAAATGTAAATGAACAACTTTCACTTTAGTTAACCAAGATGCTTCCAACGTTCCCATAATGATCAGACCATCAGAAGAATGACTCACGCTGTGAATGTTAAACTGTTCCTTAACAAGGAGTGGCAGAAAAATGGCAACTGAATTCACACAAACAGACAAACATTCTCTGTGCATTGTGTTGTTATCAAAGTGGATTGACTGTTCAGAGAAACCACAAAGATATAAAGGGATAATGTGCAGTCAGCCAGTCATTATCACAAAACACACCCTGACACAAAGCGTGGGAAGTGTGTACCATCCTGAATAAGTTTATTTCACAACAACAACCAGCTTACTGTACATTGTATCATTTATTACATGGCTGCTAACCCATAAGTAAATAAATAGCATCTATTTATCTGACTTATTAAATATATATATATAGTATATGAGAATAAACCAGGGTGTGATACAATATACATCAAACTAGAACAGTGAAGACACTGGCATGGGACAACTGTCAAATATATGCTTTAGGGGTCGCTTTTAAGATATCTGAACACATTGCTGGGACTGACCAATCAAAACCAAGTTTTTCAGAGATCTGTGTAACAGAATGGGTTTAAGAGTCCAACACTGAAAGATTCTTGGCAATAAAACAGGAAGTGCTATGCTTTGCAACTACCCGGCCTTAAAAAGCAGCCAGGTCTTAAATTCAGTAGCATACCAGTTCCTGAATGCAAAAAGATTCTAATAGGGACAACAAAAACACTGACCTCACCCTCTTTCCAGCTGATTTTGTAAGGAAAATCAGAGCCAACCAAACTAAAACACAAAGGAAGAAAAGCAAGCCAAACTGCTTGTCTCAAACAGAATATTACTACTATAGTACACAATTATAAAAAACTAGCCAAACTTAAAAATTAAATTTATAAATAACACAAGTGAACGACACAGAAAGAATATTGGGATATGAAGTACAAGTAGCCTTTTTCAGAACAGGATGTGTAGTTTTTCCATAACCAATCTTTTAGACATGAACTAACTAAATGCCCTGAAGCTTTTTTACACCTCTGTGGGGTTTTTTTTTTCAGTTTGCACTGACACTCTGGTTCAGCCAGTTTTGCTGAAGAAAAATACTTTCACCGCTCTAGCTGAAGAACAGAAAGCAATGAATGAGAAAGGCTGGCAATGCCACAGTATACACACAGGAAGTAAACTAGTGTGGCCCATCACCTGCACAGCATACCCCATTCATTCTGACATCATTGTGTGTAAATGACCTGGCAACATAACATCATCATTTAAGTTCATCTGTGGCCTAGCCAAGAAAAAAAGGCTACTGGGTAATGGATCCAAACACCCAAAGTTCAGGTCCAGTTCACTAGATCTTACTAGACTCTCCTTCGTTTGTAAATAAAAGATAGTCAGATGTTGAAAGAACACTTTAACTCAACCACAAGCCATATATAGAGATGGAGGAGTTAAACAACAGACCAGAGACAAAGACATGATGGAATAAAATGAGCAGTGTTTATTGAATAATCTTATATGTTCTCAATGCTCAGTCTGACTTTATCTTACCAGCACAAGTTCAATCAGTGTTTTCAGAAAGTTACTGTTTCACAACATTTTCCTTATCTCTATTTGTAAAGACAATACAAACCCACACAAAAATGACAACATTTCGGTAATATCTAAGAAAATAAACACAGAGACTTTAAAGAAATTCAGATCAGTTACTAAACTTTTCAAAGTATCATGAGCCCAAAAAAAAAACTTTGGAAAGAAAAAGTATTTGCATGTATTGGGTTAAAATTTGATTTTATATTTAGATATTTTGATGAACTTCTTAGATACAAATGACACCATCTCCTTGACAAACCACCTAATGTACTGTATATAAATGTTTCAAGAAAACTTCTGTTCTAAAACTTCTGTTACAATGTTACAGACACAATCACAGGCCATAACAATTGATCCACTACATATCACAGTTTGTTGTCTGTAGAAAAACTTGAATAACAGCTAACAGAAATGAACAGCTCACCTATTGTTTACTGTAGAAACAATAACATTCATAGACATGAAAAGTCCACCATTTTTTAGGCTTTACTATAGAGATGGGGAATAAAAGGCACACATCCTTACATAATATTACCATGGTAACCATAAGCCACTTTACCATAGTTACTATCCTTTATGTTACTGACCAATCAATAAGTTAATAAGCTTAATATTCACATAAGCTTTGAAACTTCTGCAAAGTGTTAAAGTTTTACAAGCTTTCCTTTATTTTAATGCATTAAGGCTTTGTTGACAAGGTTTTGTTAACGAATATTCTACAAATACGTTACCAATAAAAACTTACCATTTTAACTCAAATAAAAACTGGTTACCATGGTGTACACGGTTGTTGTGGAAAGAAAAGTGAATAGATCGCCATGAGTTTCTTTGTTTCTGGCCTGCTTAATAACCTATTGCGATCTTTAGTCTGAAGCCACACAAAGCAGATTAAACACACGGTGAAATAAAACAGCAAAATCTCGCTTTACGCACCTTATCGAGAGTTCAACCAGAAGTGTGTCTGTCCCAGCTGTGTGTGCTGTTCTGAGCGCAACCGAACCCCGCTTCTGTCTCTCGAATACACCGGGGCGATCGTCCTGTTGACCGCGGGTTAGTGCTCGGTTTGACCGCCGATGAGTCCCGCGTTATTTAGGTGTTTTATGCTGCATGAACCGTGGCATACCAACTTACGCCTGTAATGCTGATCGTTGTTTGCATAAAGTGCAGTCTTTCTGTTAACAATATCACAGGCTGGCTCACACAAACTTGCTGCGGGAGCCGGAAGGCGGTGTGGGATCGCATTGCACGGAAGGATGGAGGATTTGTTTTGGTACGCCAGTCTGGGACAGTGTGGAGAGGGATTGTGGATCATTGCGCCCCCTTGTGGAGGATAATATAATAACAGACAGACGGACAGGCATTATGTTCCACTCATATTCCCTGTTTAGTCACTGCTGCCAATACAATTAATCATACACCAATATGGTTGGGTCATATACCATAAGGGGAATTTTCAGCAAATCCATTTCTAAGTTAAACTAAATAAAGTTATTCTCTTTTTGTAAAATCTGATATTTAGTTTTCTAGCTTGCTGTCAATAACCAGGGTCATTTTTTATGACCCCAAATTCTGATTTTAAATGAGGTTATAGCAATCAGGTTAGTGTATTTATATGCATGTATAATCAAAATATGGCCAAATTGCAATTAATATCAGAATAATGTTATGCATGTAAATGTAGTCACTGACTAGACACAACAGGGACACACTCATGGGAAAAAAATAATTTTGCCTGTTTTCCCATATCTTCGTATTTGAACATGTGTTTGAAATAATGCAGTTGTCACAATTTTGTGGTGACCATTAATCTCATTTACCAGTAAGATTAACTTTGTCACTGTCCATAATCGTTGAACCACTGAATTATTGAACAACATACATATTGCAAATGATGTATGTCCTTTTATCTAAGGATGATTTACACTAAAATATATTAAATTACAAAAAATATTTACACATTATGTGGTAATATTTTCTGTATTTCTGAAATAAATTGTCTAAAAGATGCAAATATGAAGATGAGGGTGTTTGCGTGTTTGTCAGGAAATACAATGACTGACATAGCTCTGACATACAGGTAATGTTCCTGGAAATTGTAAAAGTTCAGAGGTACAGTGTAAAAGTGAGAAAACACTAAGTAAAATCTCATCAAAGCTGTTGTACACTGATGATTTATTATAATGATGTATCATAAGGCAGTTATGTGTTTAGGTTCGTGATTGTATGTAAACACTATGTGTAACAGACTTTAAAATGTCTGGTTAAAACTGCAAAAAAAAGTGTATCTCCTGTTACGGAAATAACATTATCATTAAAAACATGGAATATCATAAGGCATTGTACTTTTAGGACCAGGTAACAATAACATTTTATTTTACAAATAAAATACCCATTAAAAATAACATTTAGCAATTTTTTTCATGAATCCTCTGAAAAAACACACCAAAACATCATTGGGATTCAAGTTTGAGTTCAAATAAAGACTGCGATTCGTTCACCCAGACCATGTTTCTGGGTAGCCATGGCAACAGAAACTAATACAACATGTTTAGTAATTATATGACATTTAAATAACAATTATAGTAAGTTAAAAGTACCAAAACCACTTATCAAATAATTGCCCCAACAGACAATAATGCACACAAAATATGCAGAAGTAACACTCAAACACGAGTCATGTGCAGGAGGACTTGAATGTTGACTTTAACAATCAGGTTAAAACAACCTGTTCACACTTCCTGTTAAACCAGTATTTACAGTAAAGTAACTATATTTCCTGCATATTGTTTTCTGCTTGTCAAGCTGGTACCTTGAATCAGTCTCAGTGTGTCTCTCTTATCATATAAGTGATTTGTGCCTTTTCTCATTTAGAAGTCAGGTAAGGATAATTATATTACCTTGCTTTGCAAATTTAAAAGCTGCTTTCGTGTTTATATTTCAAAAAAACTGGTTGACAACACTACAGTTTCACATGAATTAATAAATAAAAATGGTTCATGAAGTCAGATTTTTTTTCCTTCTGCATTATAACCTGTTTGCCATGCTTGTTGCTCAAAACGTTGCTATGCTAAGCTAAAAGTTATCTACTACAGAAATATTTATGTCAAATTATGTATTTCACAGAATATAATGTGACACAATAACACTGATGTCATCATAAAAGCTGTTTAATTATTATAGGTT
Source organism: Ambastaia sidthimunki (assembly GCA_036877625.1). Classification (NCBI taxonomy): domain Eukaryota; kingdom Metazoa; phylum Chordata; class Actinopteri; order Cypriniformes; family Botiidae; genus Ambastaia; species Ambastaia sidthimunki. The sequence goes on from JAZGTK010000591.1 coordinate 52,833, forward strand.
ATTATATTTTAAACTTAAGTTATATGGAGTTTAGGAATATGACAAATTCCAAACAAGATACTGACTGAAATGGTTAGTAAATAGACTTGATTCTTTCTGTAATACAGGTAAAGTTAAAGAAGGTGATGCTAACCAGGTCAGCCAGTAATGTTATTAATAGAAAGGTATTTACTGTAGCCAGTAGAAGGAGTAGTTTCACTTTTAAACTGAATATCTAAAATGTGGCAAATATACTGTAACGTTAGGCACTGCTGATGTTTTTTATAAAATAACCTGTACAAAACTATCAAAAACTGTCAACAAAAGTCATAATCTCATGATCTCTCCATAAATTAACTTACAGATCACGAGATGCTAAAACAATGGCAGAAAATTCTGAAATGGATGAGATAAAAATGAGAGGCCAAAGTATGGACAGTCCCATTGCGTGTGAGTCAACAAATAAATATAAAACTGTACTTATTTTCATAACTGTAATTATACACTGCAGTGTATGTGTGTTATCATTTTATATCAGTCCTGTTTCTTCTGTTCTAGCAATGGCAAGAAACCCAGCAATGCCTAGAACAGGAGCCAATATCCGTATGACACTTAAAACTAATATGAACTTTTCCAAAAACAAACTGCACATTAATTATGTTTTTAGAGTATATGTGTTTTGAGTTCGTGTGTTTTTGCTTTGAGAGTACAAATTGAGAGTAATATCTTTTTAAAATAATTCAGAAGACCAGAAATTCTAAAACTCTCATTTACATGCTTGTGAATCTTCTCTCTTCAAACAAATTTGTTGAAAAGGCATATTTTAATTACTTAAATCATCAGTTGCATTGAGTATTATTTTTGTGGTCCATTGTGGTTCCAATAACCAACAATTTCCACGCAGCAATTCTAACTCAAGAACAAATGCAAGTGATAAAGAAATACAGATCAAGATGGGATGAGATAGCATCAGCTGGTATGTTTGAGTAACTGACATCAGATATGTCATATATATAAACAGTGCAAGCAGTATAAGCCAAATAATACACAACACCACAATATGGGTTTCAAACATTTAATTTGTTATTTTACTTCAGTATTTTTTATCATTGTCCATTTTCAAGCAGATATTTCCTATATATTTGTCATATTTGTCAGCATTGAATGTTAACACATGAATGTTTTCTTGTAATCTCCTTATAAAAAAGGCAGTGAAGCACATATCTATGCAAACATATTGTAACTGTAAGCAGCACTGCTAATATTACAACACTTTTTAAAACCCTTAAAATGTAAGTTAACCAATATCACAATTTTATTATCTCTATAATAAATTAGATCACAGAGCTGGAGATGGTAAAACGATGTCAGAAACAGCTAAACAACTAAAAAGACAAAGCATGGGACATCCTTTCAGCTGTGAGTCATGCAGAACAGAAAACTATATAAAAACTGTAATCTTATACTATAGTGATGTGTGATTGTTTTCTTTTTTATCAGTCTTGTGTTTTTCTTTTCTAGCAATGTCAGAGGACACATCAGGAGGTAGGATTTTAAAACAAGATCTGATCTTATATACTTCATAATTACATAAAAATAATCTTGACAACCAATATACATTAATAAGCTACATATTAAACGATATGTCCACCACAAAATGATCTTTTGGCCCATAATTTACCCACCCTCATGGCATCCTTGGAGGATTTAACTTTCAGTTAGGGCCCTATAAGTGCGCTGTTAACGCTCTCTAGAAGTTCTCTCCGAGTTATCGCAAACATTTTGCATTAATCTGAGTAGAATGTTATTGAAGCTATATATCATGTATATCAAAAACTCTGTTCTTAAGTAGCTTGTGAATTATTTGACTCAGGGATATTTTAAAGCTAAAGGTTTTATGAGTGAACATCAAACATGCAAATTTTCATGAGTCTCCAAGCAGCTTTTACATCCTTATTTTGTGCAAATATTTGCTCAGATCTCACTTTTGATATCAATTTGTAGCTGTTTTTTGGATTGTCAAACATGTTTTTCCAAGCAGAAATGTAATCTGTATTTGTCTTTCATTTACAGTACGGAAAACTTCTGTCACCTCTAATCATTCGTTCGACTCAGGTTTTGCATCCAGAAAAGGCACAATCACTTCAGATTGCTTTAGTGAGGAAGAGCACACTGAGGATGACGATGAAATTACAGCGTCAACACAAACAGTGTTTGAGAACAGAACATTTGAATAATAAGAATGATAATTAGAATTGCAATTCATTGTGAAGAGTACATTAGTTTACTTAGATAAATGGGCCTGCAAGTGTAAATACAATAAACTTTCACACAGAAAAAAAACATTTGAAATGTTTTCACAAGTAAATTGTTGGAGGTTTGTACGTTTGATAAGAGACTATAATAATAATAGTAGCAAACAAAATACAGCGTGTGGTTGCATGACATACAGTTAACAAAGTATACCTGTAGAATATTTATAAATGTTATAAAATATATATGTGTACGTGCTGTAATGTGATATTTAAGAGACAAAACACTTGCACAAATGTAAAGATGCTAATTTAATACTGCTATGTTTTGGTGATTTAACACAAGGCAAACAATAAAGAGGATCATATTTATAAATGTGTCCACACACTTTGTGTAATACACACTAACAAAACTGCATGTATATTGTACTTATCTGTGGGCAGAGAAATATTTTCTGTGGCCAACAGAGGGAGCACTTACTCTTATTATTCACTCAATAGCCATTTAAGCAGCTTTGCCCGACATTGCCAGTAAAAAGACCCCAGTTTGAAATGGTCCGAGCTTGGTGGACTGACAATAGCCAATGAAACAACAAGTATAAGATGAATATACCGTGGTCATAACAGAATGGACATGGGCAATAACAATAGTCATTTAAATGATACTCAGATCCAAAGTGCTTTCAAAAAATAAATGCAGAAATAAATAAATATTCCCCATAGTATTAAAGCTTTCACCATTGAAATAAGAATGTCGAAACAGAGGCCGAGATACATCAGACCCGACATGTATCCAATCTTATTACATTCATACATTTGAAATAGAACTGCTGTCATATTTAAAATATATGCTTTTGCTTGAAATAATTTATTTGTAATAATATTTTCAACTGAAATGTAACACAAGTTACATTTATGCTTAACAGTACTTTTATGCTTTAAAAACATCTTCCTTTCACATCTTATTAACCTCAATTTTCTAAAATTCTGAAAACAAGATTTAATATTTTATTTGATTTTGCTTTTCAAGTAAATGTCAACCAAAATGTCGTTAGAATTTTAATGTTTTTAATGTTTTGTTAAAACTGCAGTAAGGTCAGATAGAGGGCAGGTTGGAGGGGTTACTCTGTTAAGAATTATAGTCCTAAAATAAGAAGTGAGAGGAACATAGCCAGACAACAGAGAAGCAGAGAGCACACTCATACACTCTCACATACATACATACATATACACACACATACACACACATACACACACTTACACACATATACGCAGAAGACAGACAGAAAGGTAGACAGGGCTCAGAAAGAGACCATTGCATTAATTACTCTTCATGTATGCATTATTTTCATTAAACATTACATTTTTCATTTACTAAGACACGCCTCGACTCATTTCTCTCTTGGAAGAAAGTTTATTAACAGAATTTCCATGACACAACTTTTCACCTCAGGATTTGAATGTGCTTCAAGACATGGACATTTAGGCTTTCTGCCTCTTTAAAAGTTATGAGCTGCTCATCTAGGATAAAAATAGAGATTCAGGAGAGTAAAACCAGCGACGCAGACACTTTAATGCATCATAGCAAAGTTTCTGTTGAAGATCTCATATTCAACAATTAGATTCACGCTTGTTTAAAGTGTAAACACAATTTAATTATACTCCCAAACTCTGAATAATTATGTTGACTGCACAACAGAGACAAACTACTATTATAAACCTGATTCAAATTTCAGTGAGAAAGGAAACTGTCTTTGAGTGCATGTTGGTGCATGTGTTTGAAATCAGCACAGCTCACAGAACATTGTAGGTGACCACTGTCCTACTGTACTCTCCTATCCACCAGCTACCCTTCAATAAGTCATGCGATGCTTACGGCATTGTGATTTGCATGTCAGTTCATGTGGAGTGCATGTCTGAGTCATCTGTCTCTATTTTTATTAAACCTAAATCCCCTGGTGTGCCATAAATGACTTACAAGCCTCAGGGACGGTTCTTGGGCGATGATGGTCACAGCTGAACACACATCTTTATATATTCTGTTGCACATTTCATGCGCTCTAATCCATCGCTGAACCAAATAAAGCAAATATAGCCTCCCTGATTTCAAATAAATTGTAGTTTTAAATGTCCTCTGAGCTAATTGTCGGTATTGTTGATTAGATCAGTTTTGCATGCGTCTCTCTCTCTCTCTCTCTCTCTCTCTCTCTCTTTCTCTTTTTCTCGCTCTCTGCCATAATTAAATCTCTGAATGCTCCATACTCCAGGGGTCTCTCACTGCTTGAGGTGAGCTAAAAATAATTCTGGTCATTCAAGTCTGGACTTAACTCCCAGCCACATGAGCACACAGAGGCTACATATTTCTTTAAAATCTGTCATGTATTCTCTATTCCTCAATGTTCTAATCTGCCCATTCTTGCACATTATTCTAAGTCACAATCCCGTGTTTTCTTAGAAAGTCTCACCCCCCTTTTCACTCTGTTTCTGTGCTTCCCTGAAATTGCTACTTAGCAACAGTCTCCAAGACAACAAAATCAGCCCTGTCTTCCTCATCTTTTTTCTGGTTTTACTTTGCCTCTCTTTCTTCAGTATTTTAGATGTAGTTTAGTCACTAAATGTTAGACCACCTTTTAAATTCCCTTAGTGTGTTATTACACGGGATAAAAGTCAGTGGTTTGTAGTGTTGATTAGCAAACTGATCATGTATTTTGTACTGTGGATTATGTCTGCAGAATAAAAGGTAATCAGCCATCAAGTGTGACGAATGAAAATTGTGGCAGTAAAACGTCAGCTATTTTTAAATGCATCTAAAATTAGGCACGCAGATCTCCATAAATTCAAACGACAACAACATAACACCTGCACTTGGCAACATTTCTAACAATGTACAATAATTCACTTCACTGTAAAACTTAGCTAAGCAACTAAGCATAAAACTGCTATTTTGGCATAAAATTAGCTAACATTCCATATATACTATAAAGCTGAAATTTAAGCTGAGTTATAAAAACAAAATTATTAAAATGACAACTTTTGAACAGATTTTTGTCAGTTATTGGTGAGACAGGCAGATTGTACCAGCCCATGCTCTGGCTAATGTCATTGGTTAAGTCAATAATGTTATGTTGGCCTTGTTTCTGTAGCCCTACAGAGCCACAGTTCATATTTTTAGAGCAAATCACCCCACAAATTGCTGACTTATAGGTGTCTCTGCATATTGAATTGAAACACGAAAAAGGACCTAACAGCTGTCACAGTTATGTAGTATTTATAGTGTGCTTGAAGACAGAAATAAGTCAGAGATTTTTATGATTTGGTTATTTAATTAGCTTTAGAACACAATATTGTTCTTAAATATTGCAACCTAAATATTTTTGTACCACCCTGCAGCTATCTCAACACTTAATACAGGCTGAATGATCCTGTCTAAAGCTTCAGATAACTCAATGGGATCTGTCATGATTGTAGATCCCTGGTGGACAATTCATATGTACATTCTAAAGCACCTAAGATAATTATAATGAAAGTGAGGGGGGGCAGCCAGCTGTGATCTCATTAAGTACATTTGCTTTTGATTAATGGAAGTGAACTAGCAAATGAGATGAAATAATTTACAATGAACAGTCAATTGACAGGAGCAACGCATCTGTAATGATTGCATTTGAGGATTTCCTATAAATATTAAAAATACCCTCTAGGCTGCATTGTATTTAAACAATTATATACCCTCATGAGAAACAGCTAATATTTCAGTGCTTCTTACTCTCTCCCTCTATTTTCAATCACTGTTTTAAACAATGAGAAGTTTAGATACCCTGCTGTCTGTTTCCTCCGAATCAATCACAAGTTGTTTTTTTCCACAGAGAGTTAAAAATGAGAATTGTGCTCACAGGTATTAAGGTTGCCCAGTTGCAGGCCCAAGGAAACGACATTCAGTGTGTAGAGCAAAAGCATTAAAATAGAGATAGGAAAAAAGCTACTGTACAGATCAACAATTTGTTAACATTACACAGTGGCTGCATTGTTAAATGTATCCTTGACTGAAATGACTGATAATTGTATGTGATCTTTATGAAAACCATGCTGAAAACTCCTTAGGCCAGCCTAAGGTGGTTTGCTGGTCTCAGAGGTTGTAAACTGGTGTAGCCTGCAAGCTGGTTCTCAACTGGCCTAGATGATTAGCTTACTGATATCCTGGCCTGACCAGCTGATGTGCCTAAAACCAGCAAACCACGCCAGCTTAAACTTGTAAACCAGGTAAGACTCAAAGGGATTCAAGGCAGTCTATTATGTGAGTTAACAATAAATGAATCTTGCACTTGTCGTATGTCTATGTTTTTATATTGCAGCATGATTGCTTTTGTGTCAACACAGACTGGCGTGCAATCTATCATTTTGCTTGACACTTCATGAGTGGGCCGCATTTCAGTGCTGTTCTCCACACATTGTGTAGTATGTGTACTATGGGACTTAAGTACATTTGTTGATGTTATCGTTTCTGCACTGCTCTGGTGTGTCTCAATGCTCAAAGGCCTCAGCCACATTTATTTTAAAGTTCAAGTCATTCAGTGTGCCCAGATATGGAAAACCCAGGGAGGCTACATCTTCTCAGGAGATAAGCCGACAATTCACAAAATCACAAAATAAATGGCATTTGAAATTTCCACAGTGACATTGAAAGTTACAAGATGAAATGTTTGTTTGTTTCTATTCTGTACTGATAAAGATCACATTTTATACCTCAACACTCTGTATAACTCTGTATATATAATGTTCTTTATTTATTAGGGTTCGAGTGGTTTTATGGTTTTGTTGAAGTTGTAATACAGTTGGCCATGAAAACAGCTTTTGCTGATGATATGGAGTTAAAGATAAAATACAGTAAAGAGTTCTTTTAAGTTCACAGGTCAACAGTAACTGACATTCTGCATACATTTTTACTTTAATTCTTCAATACTAAAACAATACTACTAAGTTACAACCACCCCATTCTAATTTCCCTGATCAATGACAACAGCACATAATCCATTTTAACACACAAATAGCACAATTTTTACAATGTAATCTCCTGTTTTATGTATATATAGTAAAGCCTAAATTAGTATACCTAAATCTGTACTAGCCTGAAACTCAAAGAACCTCAAAGACATGTAATCAGGAAAATTCAGGCTCACCTAATGTACAGTGCATCCGGAAAGTATTCATAGCGCTTCACTTTTTAAACATTTTTTTATGTTACAGCCTTATTCCAAAATGGATTAAATTCATTTATTTCCTCAAAATTCTACACACAATACCCCATAATGACAAGGTGAAAAAGATTTT
>JAZGTK010000592.1:0-60546 GCA_036877625.1 Ambastaia sidthimunki
AAATGACATTCTGTCTTAGCTGATACTGATCTTTAGTGAAAGCCCCAAAACAGTGTTTTTTTTTTTTACTTTTCACAGCCAATTCAGTGGCTAAACTTCTTGTCCAGATGGACAGTTTGGACAGACAGGTCAGTGGCTCCTGCACAGCAATGATATTGCTTCGTTATAAGAACGTTACTCAAACATTTTGAAAACGTTCAACTAACAACTTAACAACTAACTTAGTTAAATTAACAACGTTTTTCATATATGATTTATAACATTAAAAAACTGGTAGTTCTACTGCTGTTACTGCGAGAACTTTTGGATAAGACTGACAGAACTTTTAGAGTACGTTTTGAGAACGTTCCCTGTTAGCTGCGTCCCTGGAGGTGCTAGCTTGTGCGCTGGATCGTGTAACATCCGTTCAGCCTTTCCTTACGCTCCTCATCATCCTAATGATGAAATATTACAGCTGAAAGAGAAATCCACATGTCTTTGATAAAGCCGGCTGAATAAATAGGTTTGCACATCTGGGTTCAACTTAGACAAGCATTCTGAAGTGCCTCTCCACTAATCACAGGCAAGTGTTAATAGCACTTCAAGCAAGCAAACACGGGCTCTGTAGTGTATGTGTGATCTGCTGACTGTCACTAAGGTAAGAGAATCTGACAGATGCCATGTAGTGTAGGATTTAGCATGGCATGCAGTGTAGCTCTTTGCTAACATTTTTCTGTAAGGTTTTTAAAACATTCCACTAACAACTTAAAATAGCATTTTTGATACATGATATAAAACATTAAAACGTTCCACTAATGTTACTGCAAAAGTGTTTTTGATAACTTCTGAGAGAACCAACATTAACCAACATTCTGAGAATGTTCCCAAACGTAAAGTTTGACATTCTGTAAATGAAACATTAAAGCACATTAAAATGAACAACAAGAATAAACTACAGAGTTTCATGTCTGAGTCTTCTAAGAAAACACAATCTTTCTAGCTCCACAATTTGGGTCTCCCTCAGCACAAAATTTACATAGCATGTTTATGCTGATGTTCTTGTGACTCTTTGTCAAGACTCATTTTGAGCGCATCATCTCAAGTCAGACAATAATGTATTTCCTCAAAACATTGTGTTCCTGTGATGCTTTCATAACTGTGTTGCACTCTCCATCTTGTTTTTCTGCTTGTCTCCCTTTGCAAAGCACCACGTGGGCTAAGAAACTCCATCACAGACTTCATAACATTCTCAGTACGAGCCTCCCTAAGTCTCTCTCTCTTCCACTTTTTCTCAAGTGGCCTCAGGGTTTAATGACACACATCATCAGTGCCTTGCCAAGAATCCTTCCAAATGCTAGATCACGAAAGACAGGCTCACCGAACGCATCCAACACTCTAGAGAAATCAGGGAAGCCTTTCAAAAACTGTCTGCTCTTTCGTCTACACTACGTAAATTGCCTTCAAATCTAATCCGTCTTCGGTTAGTGCACCGGTAGCTCGGAATGGGCTCGTTTTTCCGACCCGTGGAGGTTTTGCGTGCTCGAGTGAGGATTCCTGACGTAAAGATAGCGGAGAGATGCACGACTGCTGAATGGCTTTAATCAAAGAGACAAGTGGGATGCCAGTGATGACTCATCGCGCACTCAGTGGCAGTTTGGCACTGCTGGACGGTTTCCTTTTGTGGCCCAGTTTTGTTTAAAGGGTTTGATGCAGGCTGTAATCAACAACACCCCACACAGATCCAAGTCTGTTGACCGGGTGATTTAGATAAGGGGTCCCTGCATTAAATGCCCCATGACAATAGCTGCTTAAAATGTGCGTCATCATCTTGTTTTGGGTGGTACAAAATGACTCAGATGACCTTAGAAATTCATTATGGGATGTTATCAATTAATACAAGCAGAATTGTGCTGTGTACGTGTCTGATTTAAAAAAAATCAACAGGTTAAAGCAATTAAAGAAGCTATTAAACAAAACCAGCAAAAGCATTTTTCTTTGAAAGTATTTAGAGAATTTTCTGAATGGAGAACAATTCAGAAAAATGTAACACTGTAAGTGGTACAAACACCAGCACTAATTACAATCATTGCCACATAATAAATGACTAAATATTTAATTCTTAAACTATATATTGCAGCTCTTTGATGTCTCACTGCAGATAGGAAACAAGTCTTTATATCAAAGTACTGCGTTTCTTCAAAGCAAGAGTCCCAGACGTTAGACTTAGATATAGACGTAGGATCAGTGAGGAAACCATGAGAAACACGATATTCCTATGTGAAAACTACAATGTAAGCCATATGTTTGATGGTATATATACAGCATATTGAGTGGCAGACATGAGTAAATCAGTAGATACAAGAATATATGAACACAAGCAAGGGTTATATAATCTCTCAAATCTATTCAGAGTGAAAAGACATGAATTCACATGCTATCATGCGGAAAAGGATGTGAGCTCCACTTTCTCAACTGTCTCAAATTTGTCTCAAAACCGTCTCAAAATTGCCAACTCTCATGACTGCTGGTAGCTTCACTTCACTTTACTTCAGTTCAGGTCACTTCTAATGGCTAGTGTGAACACCCCTTAATTTCAATGCTGATCAAAATCAATTACCAGTGTTTCAGACAGTCTGCCACAAAAACTAGCATCATTGTTAAAGCAGGTTTTTTAGACGTTATATTAAACGTTATTGCTTGGATATATGAACATTATTGAAACTTTAATTCTGTATGTTTTAAAACACTCCACTAACTAAAGAATAACATTATATATCATATATAATGTTAAAAAAGTTGTACTAACATTACTGCAAGAATGCCTTTTGACAACTTTGAGAGACTTTTGAGAGATTTTTTAGAGAACATTGGCTAACGTTTTCTGTTAGCTGGGTTACCCTGAAATTTGCTGTTAGAAAACCCTCAACACTATTTGTTGACATTTATTAATTAGAGCAGGTAATAATATTGTGCTGTGCTCCCTTAAAATATTCCACACAAGTCAGTGAAACACAGACCCAGTGTTTGTTATTGCTGTGACCCACAAATCCCTGCTGTCCGGCCTAAGGCAGAATCAGAATTTGTTACTCACCAGCAAGGCTGCCCGGTCTCTGCAAAGTGGCGGTTGCGTAGAGATCGTGGGAAATCTTGTACTGCTCTGATGAGTGCACAAGCCTTTTGGTGGGCGAGAGGGTGGCGTATGTAGCCACTCCAGCGGTCTGCAGCTGCTGATAGATGGGCGATGCGTTATTGGGCGGAGATGCAAGCCGCAAAGGGGATCCCGAGGTATGTGTACCCGGCGATCCTCCAATGCCCACCGCATTGATAGGTGAGCTGCTGCTGTAGGACTTTGCGAGTCTCCTGGGTGAGGGCTTGGGGGAGGCCGAGGGGGGTAGACGCTGGGTGGTGGCGTAACCGGGCGTATCGGAGGCCGAACCCAGACGCTGTAGTTTCGTCGGGGAGCCGCTGGCCGCCGCGGTCTGCATTGAGTTCATGGGCGAGCTGACACGCTGGGCAGGGAGGGTACAGCTGGAATAGTACAGGCCCGGCCCGGACGCTGCAGAAGGCTGTTGGGGGTCAGACAGCAGGGCACTGCCATGACTGTGGGTCTGAGCTGAGCTGCCCGCCGCAAGCTGGGCCGCACGGTTAGACGTCACCTGTGAGGAGAACACAATAATTATATAAAAAACATAAACAGCTAACAATTTCAGGTTGTAAGAACATTCCCCTAATGTTTCCAATAATGTTACTTGAAAATGTTTCAATGTTGTAGGAATGTTAAAAAAAAATCCAGTTTTTAATACGTTGCATTCAAACATTTTTTAATTCTGTATTGGTTTGAAAATGTTCCATTATTAACAAAAATAACATTTTGATATATGATATACAACATTTAAGACATGCAAGAATGTTTCTTGATAAGTCTGAGAGAACTGTTAGCGAGAGAACGTAAGCCAACGTTCTGAGAACATTCTGATAAGAAATCTACTAAGTGAACTAAATTACTTGATATTCACATGTTTTTTTCAGGAAATATAAGGCAAGGACATAAATTCTACATTCCAGACATTCTTTAAAAAAAGAGACAGAAATCATTCCTATGAAAATAACAGATGCATGGATACCTCCTCAACGCAATATAAACAGCCTGTAAACTGAAGTTACTGCACATGCATTCACGACCATATGTTGCAAAGCCTCATGGGATCACGCCGTTATGTCAATGGATGTTGCAACGCCCGTAATTCAAAAAGGGCAGACGTACACAGATACACCCGGGCGAATAATACCGGCACTGTGCCAGCGATTTTGCGTGGCGTTCCGGCGTGCAAATAAACATTTCTTTCTTTGGATTTCTCATAATTACCGTGATGATTCCTGGTGATTCCAATAAAACATTGGCTTCACTGCTACTCATTCACAGAGCGCATGAAACCTGATTATTCTTATTCAGAATAAATGAGGATATTTTTAAACTGGCAGTCAGTGCAATTTCCAGCGGGGATAAAAAGCTTCCGCTTTTTTTTTTTTTTGCATTGATATAAGGTAATAACATTCAAATGATCTGAAGAGCTGAATAAATATGAGCCAACGGTGTTGAACGACAGAGAGAATGATGTACAGAGAAAGGCCTAGTTTTAAAAGCACTACATACTTTTTTACATACTACAAAACAAAGCTTATGTAATGGTTAGGTTTGAGCAAGGAATCCAAAGGATATGTTTTCAGTACAGAGTTCTTGACTATAGGACCAATTTAGATCAATTGAGCTACTTTTTCCATTGAGACGAAAGGATAAAATGAAATAGCCCAATTTTATTCACCATTAGGATTCTATAGGACTCTATCATGACGTTCTTATCAATCTATCAATTTCCTCTTTTTTTAGGCATAGTTTATTGTTAAAACATTTAAGACTGTTGCTTTAACAGCAAAAGATCTGATGCTGAACATGTCTTGCTTAACAAATCACAGTGACCCGGTTCTTGATGTTACATTGTAGCATCTTCAGATCAGCACACTAGTTATTTATATTATATTATAGGTTATAATTGTCTTTTGCCTGTTACCTTTAACCCTATTGGAACAGACTCACAACCCAGTTGAATCACGACCCACCAGCTGAGAACCACAATGTCATTATAAAGAACTAAAAACATAACACTAACATCAAGGGTCTGTTCTGTAAGAAAACCTTTACAAGTTATAACTCATATCATCATTTTCTAGATGCGGTCTGTTAAACTTTAAGAAATGAAACCTAACAGATGGAAAATCCCAAAAAATAAGCTCTCAGAATGGACTCGTGGAGATTTCAAAAAGGCGTTTAATAACTTGATATCATGTTATACTGAGCTGTGATGCAATTATACCATCAGTTCTTTGCCAAATGCATTCTTCATCTCTCTCTCTCTCTCTCTTTCTCTCTCTCTCTTTCTCGAGTTAAAACTGCATTCTAGTACATAGAGGAGAAAATACCTACTTGAAAAAATTGGTGCAGTTTCCTGATGTGGTTGAATTATTTAGGGAACAAGAGGTTTATGGTGTTATAAATATCTACATAAAAGCACCTAACTGTTGTGTTGTGTTACATAAAGCTATTCTAAAGCAGACAAGCCCTCTACAGATTATCCTCCATCAGTCTAAAACTCTCTCACCACACAAATACAGCAGAGACAGAGAGAGAGAGAGAGAGAGAGAGAGAGGCTGGAAAAACAATGTATTATTGGCTTTCAATGCAAAGTTATTTTGTCTTCTTTATGTGCTAAGAACCTGCATCAATTAAAAATCAGAGAGTTGCAGAAGCATTTGCAGAAAACCTCCATTGACCTGAGAGGGCCGAGAACACAGAAATCTTTCATTTAAAACACTCCTCTGTGCCCAAAACAGAGGCCTGCGTGTTCATTAAAAGTGTCAGAGGATGCAAGACGAGGCAAGGACGAGAGAAAGAGAGAGAGAGAGACAAAAGACAGAAAAACAGAGAGAGAGACAGAGAGAGAGAAAGAGAGAGAGAGAGAGAGAGAGAGAGAGACAGCCACTCTGTGTGTGCAAAAAACAGGAATTGCCAATGTCAGCTTCATCGAGACCTTCAGCACTTCTGTCATTTGTATGCAGTAAACATCCAAGATTCAGTTAACTATCACGCGTAATAAAATCACTATGCAAAATTCAATGTTTATGAACAATAACGGCACCTTTTGCGGAATGTTTCTAGCTCGAAGCCAGCGCACGACCCTCGATTAAACAAATGAAAGTTGGTGGAAGAAACGGCTCTGCAGGGTCTGTATTAATTACAGTCTCATCATTCGACACAGTTTAACTCCGCAGATAATGACAAAGTTTGAAACGCACCCACTCCATTTAATGCAGCACCAGCGGTTATCAGCCATCTAACCTGACGAATACTCCAGCTCCTCTGTTATACGGTAATCAGGTTGCACCGTCACTTTTTAAGAAGTGGTTTGAAACGCAATACCTTCTGAAAATTTAGCGTTTTGTGCTAGTCCCCCTAGAGAAACAGGAAGCAAAGCTGGGGCGAGCGCTACAGCATCCCCGATGCAAAAGCACAAGAGACTTCCAGCACAGAACAGAACCATTAAGCAAAAACATAGATCATAAAAAACAGAGGGACACGTGGATCGGATTGTACCGGATCAGAGACTGAACTGTGAGTTAAAGAGGAGATGGAAGGGCTTACCTGGTTGTAGCTGTGGACAGCTCCTCCGGGCTGCCCACTGGAGCGAGGAGGAGGCTGAGGCTGAGGCTGCTGAGATTGTGCTGCGGTCGGGCAGTCGCTCAGGGCCAGAGTCTGGTTACTATGGTAGCTGGAGGAATACTGAAGGGAGCCCTCTGGGTTCGAGCTGAGCTGCAGTGAGCTCTGAGACAGAAGCCGCGGTCCTGTGTGCAAAGCGTGAGAGCGAGAGAGTTAGAGAGAGAGAGAGAGAGAGAGAGAGAGAGAGAGAAAGAGAGAGATTTCAGTGAGGCATCGAGGCAGCCCTTAGCCTGGCAGAAGTGGCATACATAATTTATAAGTATGGGAGGAGTAAAGCACAGAGAGAAGGAAAAAGAGAGAGAGGAAGCGAAAGATAGCGCAAAAGACGAGGATTAAAATGACAACAGGGAACCCAAAAGCAAAAGAAAGAGGGAGAAGAAACCAAGAGAAAACGAGGCACAGCAGAGAGGAGCAGATGCTTGTTCAACAACTGACTAGTCGAGTCGATTAGTGAGGTAAACTAGTATCAGATTTTTTCATATGTGTGTGTATATAAATATTTAGGTACACACACACACACACACACAAAGTTATGTCACAAGTTATGTAACATAATATAACTATTAAACCAGGGCTGGAATTTCAAGGGGGATGGAGTTCCAGACGGATTTCCATCTCTTATCCATTTAATAGCCTCCAAACACTATGCAAACAAACATATAGTGGGAATTTCTGCATCTATGGTTTTAATATATAAAATATGTTCTCAACTACAGTCCCGATATATGTATGTATATATATAATTTTACAAAATAACCAACACAGCAATTCCCAACCAGGTTACAAAGGCAATCAGCAGCTGTAAAGGACAAACTAATCTAATCTGACAGAAAACCAGATTGTATCAATAGTTCATAGTTGGTCAAGATCCCATTAGACCATGTTGGGACTATCAGTCTACATCAGAAATGAACCTCCCCCCTGAATATACTTTGAAAATAACCATTGTCTTTTTGTCCCCACAAAACACACACCGTCCCTTTAAAAACAGCTTGAGAGTAAGTGTCTCAGGTTTCCCAGGAGCAGGATGTTGTCGGTGCTCCCTGTACACAATAATCTTTGGCTCCTGAGAGAGAGAGTCAGCAATGGTTGCAAAAAAAAGCATTCCTGCATGTAGATATTCCAAAAATTCCATACCTGTGACATCACTATGCCCTGTTTAAAGTATTTATATCCATGTATATAACATCATATATACTTCATATACATGTATACATTATATACATTATGTGTATGTTTGTGACTGTACATTGCCCTATAGGAATCATTCTCTCATCATCTGGAATAGCATGTTGAAATGACTGCAGTGACAGTATATACAGCTCCTCACTTAATGTAAGGCAATTACACAACTCTCGGACATCTCACTCCCCCCATCCGGCCTGAGAGACCAGTGGACCACTGGACAACCCAGCTAACAAGTTTAGGTTTTAAGAACGTTTCCTTAACATTTCCATGTAGTAAGAAAACGTTTAAAAATGCTATTTTGAATGTTCTAGGAACATTTTTAAAATGTTTCACTAACAACTTATATATACTTGATATATGATACTGCAAGAATGTTTTTTAACTCTTAGAGAACTTTTAGAACTGTTTGCCAACGTTCTGAGAACGTTCCATGTTAGCTGAGAAGGAGGGCTCCCCAAGTTCCTCTCTAGCACAGCCCAACCATATAAATTTCTCCCCGGGCCCCATGAATTTTAGTGATGGCTCTGCTCCAAACACCAATGTTTTCGCTGCTTTTAAAAGCCTCTGTGGTGAGGTGCACGCAGAAGCCCGTCGTTTCCCACGTCTCAATCAACAAGGCTGTAAAGTTGCCTCTTGGAGAGGTTTATGGGCCATTTCCTGCTTCTTTCAGATTAAACCATTTCCAAAGAGACCAAATTGTATTACATGAAATGGACAATGGAGGAAAATCCAATTCAAAGTGGATAAAGCTTCAGCCGGCAGGAGCTTGAAAATGTTTTAATGCTACATTTTACATTTATGCATTTTTATGCATTTGGCAAAGCCTTCAGCCAAAACAACTTTCATTACATTCAAGCTTCGTACTTTCAGCACTAAGTACGAAGCTTTCCATTGGACAAACTCAACCTTATGCATAACAGGCATAAGGGATGTTTAGATGAAGGGACGAGCTACAGTTGACAAAATTTTCCAATGTTTGTTATGTCAGTTAATGTGTAACGTTAGACACATTTTTCAAAGCTCCAGCTATTTTATCTCCACTCACTATCAGAGAAGCTATTGAAAGCCATTCTTTCCTTACAGCTCAGTGTAATTTCAGCCATCTATAGTAAACATGCTTGCTTTCGATCCATTATTTATACTCCGTTATTTATGGCTGTGGTATTCTGAAGCCACTTTGAGGTGGTCATGTATATTCCGTTATATCTTTATGTTTTTTTTTTTATTATTTTGACTTAAAAGCTGAAATTGGATTGCAAAACCTGTGGCATTTTTCTCTTGTCACTAGCGTTGACAAAACGCACCGAGTCAATAACTTATTTAAAAGCCACTTTGAACTCAGAAAAAGATCAATGAAACACAACTTTCTGGGAGAAAATGAGACAGTTTTCACTGGACTAATATATCCTGAATAAAACAGATGCTAAAGCTTTTGTGTTCTTAATCTTTGTGGAGGAAGAAACTAAGAAGTGTCTCAAGTTAAAATGCAACAATCAAACCAGTTTAATCTACGTCTGTGGACACTAAAACACGGACAACATAACAACATTTAAAGTAAACAACAGTCAGAAAAAGCTGAACACGCAAACCAATTTCTTTGTGAGATTTTACTCACATGGAACACAGAGTTTCAGTATTCCAACCCAGTATTCTTCTGTAACGTTTTAAAACATCCCACGACCAAAGAATAACATTTTTTGATATATGACATGTTAACAAAGTTCTGGGTATGTTAATGCAAGAATGGCTTTTGATAACCTTGAAAGAACTTTACATATCGTTGGCCATCATTCTGAGAACGTTCTCTGTTAGCGGATGTTTTAAAAAAGATGTGTTTACTGTGTTTAATGTTCTGACACACTTTCTGTTCTGCATTGTGTCTTCATTTAACACATCATACAGACAGATGTACAGTGGTTTCACAAATGACAAAAATAAAAGCCGTTGCCATTTTCTATATAAAACGCTTTAGGTGCAAAGCAAAGAATAACAGCCTTCATTATCATCAGCAGTGACACTGTAACACAATCCAAATGACATAAATTCTGTTATGTTCAAAACGCAGATACAAAGTGAGATAAACTGTTTTTTACAGGTCTAGATATGAAAACCTTTTTCCCAAACAGATAAATCGCAATTATTCCTGCGAATTATTTGTCCAGCCTGTTGCAACCCAAATAAAAACACGCAATTTTGATGAATGTCAAAAGAGAGATCAAACTGTTTAAACAGCAGGCCGTGAAAAATATAATGCGATACTTTTAACCCTGTTTTAAACTTTAAGTCAACAACAGCTTTTCTAAAATATTTGATCCGCATAGAAGAGGAAAGAAGGAAGACAATTTTCCAAATATAATTAGAAGAACAGCCATTTGTGAGATTACAAATTACATGTTGTGTAAATGTGCAGTGAGTAAACAAACACCGCAGTCTGAAAAGCTTTTTTTGAAAGGCTGTGTCCTGGAAAACTGAGTTTCTGCAGTAACTAGCACAAACCAACATATTCCATGATGCACTGTTTAAATCTATGCACTACTTTTATATGCATTTTAATATTTAGCTCTCCTTAGCAACTATTTTTTCATGGGCCTCTGAAAATTCTGAATTCCGATTGGTCATGAAAATTCTGAATTCTGATTGGTCAATCATAGCTGTCCGTAGTCAAATATTGATTGTTGCCCATAGCAACACTGTATATAACTGATCACTCATCAGGGCAAGCTGTGTTTTTACTACACAGCTGTGTTTCTGTTCTGCCTTATGTAATCACTACAAGAAGATAATCATTAATTCATGTCCATGTATTTATTTATTTGGTCCGCAGCCAGGCAATAAATGGGATAATGTACCATCAGCTGTTAAATTATATGAGATCAGGCTATTAGAGATTTATTTTGCAAAAAATAAACTTTTGCAATGAAATAAATGTGTCTGACTGTGCGTTATCAAACAAATGCCAAAATAATGTGTGAACACAATCGTTTTCAACCAAACTGTCTAGTTGTCTAATTAAAATCAATAGTCAAAATCACCCAGTTAATTGTTAGGATTAGCCTCATGCTTCCTAGCAACAATATAGAATAAGCAAATGTAAGAATTACTCACTGTCCTGATGATCCAAGATTCCAGATTCCTGCAGGGATCGAATACATGAATCCACCAATTCCAGACCTGTATTCAGCTCCTCCTCGATATCTTCCTGTCCGTCTGTGAAACAAACAGTGTGGATTGAGTTTGAGGTTAATCAGGTTTAAAGTGCACAGACAACACATTTACTTCCTGAATCCTCATGTGTCACACTCTGACCTCTGACCTCTCCTCATCAACTGCTGACCCGGCAACCAAACAGACTGAACTGGCTGTTTGGATGACCCAGTTAACTAGCATGCTGCTTGTTCTGTGTGGTGTAATTTTCCAGGGGATAATGAGTTACACAAGTGCCCTAACATGAAAGATTAACCTTTATCTTCACTGTTTACACACACAAGAGTGTGACACAAACATTAGTCACATTATCAAAAAATCCTAAAGCTACAGTGTGCAATATATTATAATGTAAAAATATATTCTATCTCCATTGAAAATGCTCTTTCTTACATAAACAAATTCACTGTAAAACAATGTATATATGTTATATAATTAAAGCTCTAATCCATAACTTTTGCCTCTCTATCGCCACCTCTGTTTGAAACATAAAATTGCAAGTTGTTGACTTTAAGTTAGCAAAATGTGGGAGATATTTTCTTAACATAGATGGCAATTTAAACTGACATTCCCCAGGAAATCAGACCTGACAGCTCAAATTATAATCACTATTATATTAACTTACCATTGTAAATCAGGGTAAGGAGATTGTGTTAATGTTTGTTCATTTTTAACCAAGAGAAAAGTTACAGATTATAACTGTAAATGTGTTTTTTAGAAACCATGCCGATTGGTCGATTCAGACGATGCAATATTTCTGCATGCTGTAGCACATCTTACCTGAACTTACAATCACTAATGCAGCCTAGACATCAATGCATTCTCCAAAACCACAGAGAAATAAGAAAATCACATTTAAAAATTACCTTGAGTGTTCCAGCGATACTGATCATCGGCTGAACTGCAAAGAAGAAAAAGAACAAGGTTTTAACTGAAGTCGAACCCACGACCGTATTTAACACACACACACACACATATATACAGACATGTGATATGTGCTTTGTGATTCTGAAATTCTACATCACTGTCTAGATCAACAGAAGAAATCAGCTGAGAGGTGGAAAGCTTTGACGTAAGACAATAATTTCATGGCCCTCAGCAACCAAAAGACGCCTCATTACAACACGCATCACACAACTGCAGGAAACCACAGCAGGGCGAGAGAAAAGAGGGTGTCACTTCACACGAATGCAGATTTGGCTCCCGCTCTCCCAGATTTGGGATTAAAGGTTAAACAGGGTGATGCTTGCCACTCTTCAGACTATTGTTATAAAGATCTCCTATTCAGTTTGAGAAAGAACACAAATGACATGCAAGCACATACTGGAGTCTGGTTTAGAATATTCTGGCCCATGATCGATGTTGCTGGAGTCTGACTAGGCCAAAGGATAGAGACAGAAAACAAGTCATGGCTGGTGGGGAGGGGGCTTGGCTAAAATCGGCACCTTTGCGGTCGACTGCCCATCTACTGTATTGAAGCCCTTGGGGATGACAGGCTCTTACCCATGATGCTTTGCTGCAGCAGTCTGACAACATGAATGAAGTGTGGCTGCAGACCTGACCGTTTACTAGACTTGAAAAATCTATCAGCTCTGACCGCTGGAGATTGTTGCAGTGTGGCGTCATGGAAGTTATGGTGTGTGTGTGTTAAAGAAAATTTAGAATTAACAACTAGTTAAAAGTAACTAATAACACTGAAGTTAAACTATATAATCATTTATTTTTGGCATAAAAACAATGAGGGTTTTCAAATACATTTATCATTTTAAATATCAAATATAATTTCAATACTTCACCTGAATCAAATATTTCCCTATTTTACTATTAAAAGAAATACATCAAAGATATGAAAATGCATTTAAAAGAACTGATTGACATTACAATAAATCAGATTTTCCAATGCTGTCTACATATGAAAGAAAGAACCATTTAACAGATTGCTTTTGAATATTTCCCAGACTGAGTGAACAACGTTTATCACGTTCCCTTTGACAAAATCTAGTTTGAGTTAGCTGTTTCCCAACCGTGGCCTGTGTGTGTTCATTGGCAAAACTATATACTTCCTGTAATACTCGTTCCCCACCCACCACTGTCCCCGTCATCAGCCAATCACAAGCATTCATTCGATCTCTCCCTGGGCTGCATTAAAAAGTGGCATTGGGAATATAAAAAAAAAGAGGAAAGGAAATGACTCATGTGACATTGGATTGACAGCAGATATTTCCAGTGTGTGTCCTTGTTCAAGAACCAAGAGGACCAAACCATAAACTATAAACAGCCAGGAAGAAGTCCGTGTCACTCCAGAACACAGAGGAACTGTCAAGGTCATAAAAGAAGACATAGCAAGAATATTCCATTAGAGAAAATACTGCACATCTTAAAACCAGTGAGCATGAATTCATTCACTACAGCGTTTAAATAAACACACACACTGAGGCCAAGCAGATGACCTGTTTTATGTATGTTGTGAATACAGGAGCAGGTAAATAAAGGTCAAATTTAAAATTTGGCTTTTAAAATATCATAACTGAAAGATTTTTCTAACATACTTCAAAAATATTCAAAGAAAATAAAATATACTAAAATATAGAAGGTCATGTCAGATTTTGTACAGTAGTGGTTATACAGTTTTGTCTGTCAGAATAACAATTCCACACCTTCCCAAACAACAGGAAATGTTTATAGAATGTTGGCTAAAAGTTCTCTCAAATAGATCAAGAATGTTTTTGCAGTAACGCAAGCAGAACATTTTAATGGTTAAAAGGCCATTATATTATATATCAAAAATGTTATTCTTGTTGTTGTTAGTGGAACGTTTTTAAAAATGTTACAGAATTGTTTGAATAATGGCCTTTTAACCAATTATATATACATTACATTATATACATAACAGTTATATAATGGCTAAGAAACTAAATGTTCTTAGAACTTTCAAAATAACATTTTTGTTACCTAATGGAAATATTAGCGAAACATTCTGACAACCTAAAAATGTTACTTGGGTTTATACAAAAACTATTTTACAGCTGGCCACAGTATCTGAGACTAGATTGTTATATTTCCTAGAGAAATAGAAAAATAATCTTGCACTTCTCCTCAACAAGTGCCATGTTTTAGTCTAAATAAACTGCGTCTGATGCAGGTTGAGTCATGCGGCAAAGTTTAACACTCACTAAAAGAGGCACTAATAACCTGTCTCTCAAACACACTTCAGCGTATCAACAAACCACTTCCATGAATTATGCCAGTCAAGCTTGTGGTCTAACTTTCTAAAAGGTTTTAACACACGACGAACTCGGTGGCCAGAACTCAGCATAAAATCCTGTCAGACACCTTCTGTTCAGATGCGCTGGAGCCAAAGAGGCGGCGGGTGTCCAGAACCTTCCGTGTGATTGGGAAGCCTGCAGACCCGTGAGAAGGCTTTTAATTGCGACCTGTTGGCAAGCGTGGCCGAGGGATGCATGCTGGGATGCGTGCATGCCGGTGTCAGAATGAGGCAAGGGAGGTGCATTATGGGACGTTAAATGTCTGCTTGAATGGCAGGGCATAGTTTGCTATGAATCCTGTTTGTTCCATTCTCTCCCTGTAAATACTGAAATACTGTGTGCGATTGAGCCAGGATGCACTACACCATCTGTGGTCTCTCTCTGCCTTCATCACCTGTGTGTGTGTGTGTGTGTGTGTGTTTGTGTGTGTGCTCAGGCAGTGGTTTATCAAGACACAGCACAAAATTAGAGAATTCTAATTTACTTCAGATGGATCTTGAAACCTTCTACACCCTCTCGACACAAACACAGCTTGTTCTTTCCAAATGCACTAGTTAAATTGCTGATTTAGCACTGCTGAGATAACTTTCTCTACAGAGCCCTGCAAGCATAGATGTTCGCTTGTTTATTACGTTTGTTGAATCCAAAAACAACAAACATTTGTTGTGAAAACATACATCTACAGACAAAATCTAATAAAACATTTGCAGTCAGAATAGCAGATGAGATACACTTAACGTTAAGCAGATACAATCGTATCAATTGCAATAAAACGCTACAGTTAAATCAATAACACTTACTGTAGGACAGCGTTTCCATTTGTTATGTATATAGGATGGTACCAAATGCTACATTAACTTCCATTACAACAACATCCACAGTGTGCAAAAGGACATTGGACTCTGATGAAGCCTCTTAACAAGAAAGAAACGTGTCTTTTGTCTAGCAAACCCCAGTGACTGTGTTGGACATCCCTGGCTACTCAATCCCCAGCTAATAGGCTAACGTTCTAAAGTTATCAAAACACATTGCAGTAACGTTAGTAGAAGGTTTTAATATTATATATCACTTGTTAGTGAAGTTGTTAGTAAAATGTTTTAAAAACATTACACAATAAAGTTTCAAAAACGTTACAACCAAGCAATGTTAATGGAATGTTCCTAGAACATTTTGGTTAGTTGATGGAAACGTTAGGGAAACGTTCTTACAACCTGTAATTGTTAGCTGGGTCTGAGTCCAACCTCACATTCATGACTTGGTGGGAATTAGCTTTGCTCCCGAATGCTTCATTAAATGGAGGCCCTGCTTTTAACACAAAGCAACTTTAAAAACCTGTGCTGTCAGTTCAGTTGAGAAGAACATTTCTGAAAAAATCAGAAAACCAGTCACACAAACGCTCTCGTACCATCTGCAGAAACTTTAGGGGTCTCTGCACCCAGAACTGTACCCTTTAGATAAGTGGAACTGAATATGCTTTGTTGAAAGGGCACATCTATAAAATACTAGCTTTGGTGACCTTACGTGGCTTTCTTTGACTTGATGCTCTTTTTATCTAAACTAGCAGTGAAAGTTTGCATTCACATGCACATCAATGAAAGTGAATTAGGCACGAATTCTGGTGTGACTGCACCTTTAATCACAGCCATAATTCAACAGAGCAATCAGTGTTTATTATTAGGTTTAGTGCTGCACAGCATCTGTGACCCCAGAAAGTCCCACACCTGTGTAAACACCTGTCATTTACAATCTACACTTCCCCATTTTAATGTATTAACAGACTCTTTCATTTGTGTATTTTACTATAATTAAAAAAGTCACAGATTTCATGTACACATGTCTACAATTTCAAATTACAGACCAATTTTATAACAAAACACACGAGAGATTTGCAATTAGCAACATCTGAGTGTCATTATTAAAACTTACTACTTTGCAGCATTTGAAATAATTTTAACAAATAAAAAATGTTATTTGTTACAAATATACATGTTACATATTTAAATGTTATAAAAATGTTAAAAAATACAGCAAAATTATGAGAAAAGTAGTACTTGAAACGGACAAAAAAGTATTTAACAGAAGCTGAAATCCTACAGATAGCTCAGATCTGTCACACAAAGAGGAAGCGTCAGACTTAACCAATAATGACAAGTTTGAAATTTCTGCCCCCCTTACAAGCCATTAAAACCAGTTGTATCAAAGAGAACGTAGTAGAGCATTAGTGAGAACAGCATTTCCGAAAAGTTCTGAAGTCTATGCATATTTAGGACTCTACAGTATGTAGGAGGTGTGCAGACACAATAAAACTCACTTTCCAGTACAAACCCATGACCAACACTATCTCAAAATTACAGTTCATTGGTTTACAGTCTCCTGACAGAGAGCCCAAACTCAGACATTAAAGGAAGGGCATTCAATTTCAGACAGGCCAGCGATAGCAATCTCTCCAAAAGCCACGCCTCCAATACCTGCCGTTTGACAGGCAGGAAGGACATCCTATCATTGCATTCGGACAAAATGCAATGATTGGACGAACATTTTATGGTCCTGCCCCTTTCACAGTTAATATACATTTCTAAAAATATATTTAGACCGGTTAGCTATCAGGATGTGAAGACATTTGTAACCAGCATAACATAAATGTTTCTGGAAAACAAACATCTCCAACCCTGCCTTTAAACTCTAAAGATTAATCTTTGCAACTGTGTTTTTATAATAAATGTTAGTTTGTGTTTTACAGTACCAGTTATTTAGCATTAGCAACACTCTTATTTATGGCCTCTGTATTTATGTTGTGGTTTTGAATTATATCACGCACATTATATCAACTACTTAACTTAGACGTCAACACAATTATCTGAACACACACTGGCAGCTTATTATGACTGTTACATCAAATTACTACAATAATGACTATTATTATAGCAGCTCATATTTAGAAAACACTGCAGCTAAATTTGAACCAATCAGAAGCTTTAAACCGATGATGACTCATACACGACATATATAAATGATGACCTAATAGTGAGTGAGCCAAGATCCATTAAGTCCAGTCCATTAAAAATACTAAAAGTAGTCGAAACCCAAAAACCTTTTTTTATCCCGCGCGTTGCTAACTTTGGAAAGAATGTAGATGCTCTGGAGAGGAAGGAAAGCCATGCTTGACTGCATTGTTGCCTTCACACATCCCAAGATGAAAAATGAAGTTTTAATTTTAGGACTCACAAAGACCTAACAGGCAGTCACACAGACGAACTACGTGTGTGTGTGTGTGTGTGCCGGTCCTGACTCATACAGCACCTGAGGCAACATAGATGCAATTACCTATGTTGAAATCCTGTTATTTTATGACTGTATAGCGATTGCAGTTTATTATTTCTGTTCTATACATGCATGAAATATTTATGACATCACCCTGCTTGATTGTGCTCACCACAAGTGATAAATGTCTTACCTTTATTTCCCAGAGGAAAATACTTGTTTTCTATTTGTCAGTGGATATGTATTAGGAGTCAGGGTGCATTTTATGTTGTGATTTGATTAACCTGACCTGTACCGTGTAACGCTATTATCATCCATTTCTTTCTTATTTTTGGCCTCTGGCTGCTGAAGAGATGTTTTATCACAGGCAGATCACTTATTCCATTATGTTGCAAATAAAGAACTGCAGAACTCAGATGTATAGCACAGGGGAGCGCTTACAGAAAGTTACCCACTAGGTCAGTGTTCCCAAACTTTTTACAGCGGCGCTCCCCTTCGAATAATAAACATCCTTCTGGTATCGCCTTGCTCTGAACTTTAACCTCTAAACTACAGTCCCACAAAATATACAACAGTAAAATTGCCCATTTTTTACAATATAACACACAGACTGTTAAAACTTAAAACTTTAACTTTGTATGAAGTAACATTCTTATCGCACAGGTCACAAAACCTATAAAACCTAGAAAGAAAACTAATTTCTGACACTTACACACCCTCATACATCAGGGCATATTTTCCTCCACCTACATGTAGCTTAATTCAAAGAAAGATTCCAACTTTTAAACTTACACTTTTATTCCTGTTGCTAATGACATTAAATAATCATTCATCTCTATTTACTTCCTCATAAGTGCAATTCGCTCCCTTCAAATTCTATTTCAGGTCACAGAGGACGAGATGGAGTGAAAAACATTCAAACTGAGTCCCAATGCTAGCTGTCAGAACATGTGTGTGTATGGAGTTAACTTTAACTACAAAAAACTTACTGCCACACCAAGAGTTCACAGTGTTATGAGACATGGCGCCCTGTGGCATTAGCGCATGCATAATGTTGACTTCAGAAACACACACACACACGGCTGCAGTTTCAAAAAGTGTCTGAGGTTGGGGATTTGGGAGTCGATCTTATTGTTATACAACAGCTGGAGTGCAGTGTTTGCTCTAATGGATCCCTGAAGATAAGTTGGGTTTAATCTAGGGCAGTCCTCACACCGTCTGCCTGGCAATAACTCACACTGCTGGATGTGGGAGGTGTCTGTGTGTGCAAATATGTGTGAAAATATATATTAATATAACTATATGTATCTGTGGAAAGTGTATGTTTGTCTACTTTTGTTGGTGAGGGGGCCTGCGAGGTCCAAAATAAACACCAAACACACAACAAGTGCCAAACGAGTTTTTTTGTCCTGCAAGTTTGACTGTACTGTAATATACACACCATGATCTCAAACATCTTTTGATCTAAGTATATGCTTAAATGTATGGAATTATTTATGCCTTAATGTACGGAAGTGCCAAATGAAATAAATTTATACTGCTAGTTTGACCAAACAGTAATACATTTTTCCCCATGATTTTACCATCCTTTTCATCTGCAGGAATATGCTTAAATATTTTGGTATTTTTTCTTTTTGCACAAATATAAATTGTGACTAAGAAACTAAACATTATATTTTTTTTTTTCAAAAGATTAGCTGGACCAGGCATTAAAGAAATATGTCAGTAAATGTCCAGTATATATACAGTATACAATATATACATAAGATCTCCTTAAAGACTCAAACCTCTTGAAGTTAGCAGTGATCTAAACAAAGTGACTATTCTGATTAACTTCACTAATTATATTTCATAATTTGTATGACATTGCAATTATTTTAAATGTAGAAGAAAGAAGAAATAAAAAATAGAAGGTATGTCCATACTTTTGCCTGGCACTTTATACAAACACATCTGGCACTGTTAAACTGTTTAAACCCTGTGTGTTCTGCCATCATAGTGTTTAATTCTGATGCAGTGATGCCCTCAGTGTCTGTGCTCAGGGGAAAGTGTGGAAGTTAAGGGAGTTTAAAGAGCGAGAGGCTGATATGCAGCGACTTGCTCACTGACTGTAAACAATCTGGGACATTGTGTCTGGACTCCTCAGTCTCAGCTCTGGCTAACAGCACAAACTCGCAGGTAAGTTGGTAAGTCGTGTCAGACCCATTTAAAGAAACCTCCAAAAAATGTATTCTATGGATGACATCACATCCCATCTACGTTCAGATTGAATCCACGGTAACCCAGATAACAGGGAACATTCTCAAAACGTTGGCTATAATTCTCTAAAAGTTCTCTCAAAAGTATCAAAAACATTTAGATTTTAACATTATTCCTAATTTATTAGTGCCACAATTTAAAAACATTACAAAAAATATTTAAATAATGTTCTTATAACCAAGCAATAACGTTAAATAAATGTCTAAAAAACAGTTTTGAACATTCTTAGAACCTTTATTTATAAAGTTTTTGTTATGTAATAAAAATGGAAAAAGGGAAAATGTTCTTCTAACCTAAAATTGTTAGCTGGGAACGCAGACAGAGCGAAAGAGGGTGAGAGCAGCTGTGAGGAATGAAGGTGTGGAGAGAGAGAATGAGGGATTAGTGACAGGCCTCCGTGACATCAGCTGTGTTCTGCTCCGAATGCTCGGGGTTTTTCTGGAAAGTGTTACACTTGGAACACAGGAAGCCCAAAATAAGCCATCACAGCTTCCAGCAACATGAAACAGCATTTACAAAACATTTGACAGCAGCGATGTGACATGTTTCTAGGAAAGACAATGTTGAGTGGAAAATAAGATGAGCCTGATTTTTATCCATCACGGTTTGATTGAATCGTAAAATGATACCAGTCAATTTTTACATTTTCCAAGGAAAAAGTCAAAAAGGTGCTTGTGTGTGCAAAACCGCAATTATTGCAAAGTTGTATCAATAATAGTACCTGGCAGGGGCCCTACATGGGTTCATAAAACTATATTCTGAAAGTTCAGTGTAAATCTATGGATAACTTTTTCATCTGCACATCTTATTCCAACAAGCTGCTGGAGACATTGAGGACTTCTTAGGTTTTGTGGCTTTGAGAAAGCAATAATGATGCTTGCCTCAAAGGCTGAGAAGAAATTACACGTGATACAAGACTACAAAACAGACACATTTTAAAATAAAGTGCACTGATGAATCAAACACAAGTCCAGGGACATAAAATAGGGTCAATTCTGCAAAGTTGAGACCTGAAACATTTTGCCTAGAGAGACACAGAATGCAAATTATTACAGAAGCAACAGATATGGTGTAAATATTCAACGCCTGTGAATAACATTCATGAAAAATGCAATGAGGTTCGACAATAGATAAAAGACAAAGTTTCTGAAGATACTACCCTGAAAACTGAAATTCCCAGCTAACAGGGAACATTCTCAGAACGTTGGCTAACATTCTCTAAGTTTTCTCTAAGTTATCAAAAACATTCTTGCACTAACAATAGTAGAATGTTAATATAGTAACTATATTAATAGTAGAACATTATATATCATATACATAAACAACGTTATTCTAAAGTTGTTAGTGGTACATTTTAAAAACGTTACAGAATTAAAAAAAACATTCTACCAAGCAATAACAGTAATGCAACATATAAAAACACATTTCCTAGAACATTCGAAGCAACATTTTACACCGCTTTTGATACTTAATGAAAACATTAGAGAAACGTTCATACAACGTAAAATTGTTAAGTTGGTTGGCGTTCCATTTTGTCGATCCATAAGTCTCACACTTCAGCACCAAACACAGGCAGGACGGTGTTTGGACAAATTCTCTGCTATGCTCACAGCGTACGTCATTAATCTCTGCTTCCCTCTCGTTCAAATAAACAGCATCATTAGGACAGCAGTCTGCCCATCAGCGCACTCATAGTAAATAAACCCACTGTGCAGTTCAAAATGTAAAAGCAAGTTTCTGGGGAGGCAGTAATGATGTTTACTTAAAGGCTTCTAGTTCTGTCACGCGGCCATCAAAGGCAGATCACTTATAATCAGCCCATAAACACAAGCACGCTGTCTTTTCTCTATGGAGAAACAATGGCTTCAGTATTTTATATTGATGCACAAACATATATAAGCAACGTCTTCCAGAATGGCCCTCTTAAACATAATAAAAATTAAAGTGAGCTGCTCAAAGCAACCACTTGTGGCTTCTGTGAATCATTGGGTTCTGCACGACCCCCGATCGGCCAATTAAACACACTGTGATGCTGGTTGGGTTTATCATACTAATAGTCATGAAAGTAGGAGGGAAGGGTCATTTATAACCAGGCAAGAGGATTACCTAGCTAGAAATCAATGGATATTTTACATTGCAATCAGACTCGATCAAAAACACGCCTCTTTTGGTTTGGTCATGGCATTGGTAGTGCGATTAATGAATAAAACAGTTAACAGAATCTTGACTCACCACACAGAAAGACAGATGTTGATCTGAAGAGCTGTTTGAGTAAAGCACACACTACTATTGGCCTATACTTGACTCAATGTAGAAGGTATTAAATTATTAGCATGAATCCTCTCACACTATTTGTGCTAGTTGTATGTGATACTTTCAGTTGTGATGGTGTGCTTTAACTTCCAAGGGGGGCTTTTGTTCTTTATTTAATCTCGATTCTGTCTAGGAGAAACAACTGAGAGATTGAAGAGAAGTTATTTGTGCCTTTTCTTTCCAATGGGACGCTACCACCAGAAATAATGAAGAATTTAAGTAGATTTTACAATACATCATTTTGCATGTCATACAACAAGCAATGGAGGGCAGAACAGTGAGAGACAATGACTGAGTGAGTGAGAGACAAAGAGAGAGAGACAGTAGATGTTTAGATGAATGACATCACTGAGCATCTGTTGTTTTATAGTCAACCAACTGTATTGTATTCCCTGTACAAAAATGACAGCTTGTCTTCATAATTTTACCCTGTCAATCAAAACCAAAAATCTTTGTGCACTGTATAGACCATAAAATAAATATGCAAATGAAGGCTCTGACTCTTTATCAGTCGTGACTGAAGACTCTTTTCTTTGCTTCCATTTGCCCATTTTTGGTCAGAAATGCAGAAATTCTTGTGGGACATGACAGAAGCAAACTGCTAATCGCAAGATTGACGTGTCATTCCAATTGAAACATTCCACTCTTCAATAAACATATAAACCACAGCCGTGAATTTTAAACACTATTTATGCTTACAAATTAACAGCAGCAGTAATGGACAAATTACATTGTAAGATTTTCATTGGCCTAATCTAAATGGTCTAATACATTATTGTGAATATACTTAAAATATCTTTTGTATTTTTTAAATCAATTTTTAAATGTTATAAATATCACCAAAACACTGAAGCTTTGCCAGTATTATTAGCTACTGTATTTGGTTGTGTGGCAACCTCACTTGGAATAACGGATATGTTGCAGTAGATTATGCATGGAAAGAATTCATCAGAATAATATAATAAAACTCTAAATGCCCTTGAAATGTATTAATAAAAATGCTTAATATGCAGTTGAAACCTGTGGCCTTTCTTAGTGATCCAGAGTTCACACTTGCTGTTTGTGCTGATGTATTCAGCTCTTGAACATGTCTGTAGTCGCCACGGTTTTGATGTCAAATCTGAACGCTCAGCAGAAAATCTGGAGTGTGTATCGCAATTGTGCTTTGTTAGCAATAACATTAGAATGAGCCAAGACACAATGTGATGAGTGAAATAATGAATGCCTGTTACATCACTACTAAACTACAATAATAAGATTTAGTAAGAATTAACTGATGCAAGAATGTCCATATATGGCGAAAATAAACTGAGGCACTCGACCGTTTTCAAATGTGCTTTACAGACACTTAAAATGCCTCAAAAATGTCTGATCAGCAACTTTTATGTGAACATGTACAGTAAGGTTAAAAGCTACTATTTTAGCACGTTTGTACATGTACGCTTCACATTATATATCTGCATGTCAGCATTTTATGAGCGAGAAATCAAACTGATAAATGGACATTGAGAATTGTGTATGTCTATTGATTGCTTTAATGCCAGCTAAACTCCATCACTTTGTGTAAAACAATGATCCATGTTCTCCATAAAAACAGCATGTGTGCTAAAGATTGTTCAAAGAATTTTATGCAGCCGATGTTACAATCAGGTTTTAATATTTAATTAGTGATGCAGAAATAGTGTGAAATCTTAAATATGACTTATTTATGTTATGTCGTGACTCAATTTCTCTGTTTAAAATATTTCAAAAGCACAGCAGACAAGTAACGGTTTCCAGGTTTAAATTCAATTCTGAATCCCTGATTTTTAATGTGGTCACAGATGTTTGTACCCCCCTGTACGTGAACAATATATGTACATACGCATACATGTACACAGTAGTTTCTATATGAGCCTTTAAAACCAGTTCAGCACACACACACACACACACTGCATGACTGCATGTCCTTCATCTACCCCTGCTGTGTACCACCAGGCGCTCCTATTTAATCCTTTCACCAGTGGGAATGCAGAGCGTGTTAAATATGGATTTGTACAATTCCCCTCTGGTTCACTTCACTACTGGTGTAAAGTCCCACACGTAAAGAAAAAACACAAACACATTCACTCACCCAGAAGTACTGTGTGTGTGTGTGTGTGTGTGTGTATGTGTCTTGTCTTCCAGCAACTGAAGAGGATGCTGTTCTAGTGCTGGAATTTATGATTGGTGATTTACTGTACATTTCTATGACGTTTATGCTACTTACAGTATCAATGTATCAAGAAAGTAACACACATTAAAATATAGACTACAGGGCTGTACTGGACTCATTCACGGCTCTTTGGTGTTTTCACTGCTAGGGAAGTAACAAAATACAGTGTTTCACACTTTCAGATGACCAGCACTAAACTGTGCTCTGTTAAGGTCAAGTCTAAATTTCAGAGTCTAGTCAGAAACAGCTTGTGTCAATGTAATGGAGTGTGTGTGTTGCACTGCTCTGAGAATAAATGAATCAATTACAGGTTGGATTTAGGTCTGGGCAATGTAGCTTAAGAAGGATCTATATTTTTAGCCTTTTAACAATATTCTAGATAGTGTATGAATCTTGATATTTCTATATTTGAAATAGCTTAAAAGATTGATTTTGTTCAACAGAGGAACCATCATTTGAACTAACCAGCTATTGTAGCCAATTAGATTCAAATTGTTTGATGTACAGTACCGTTCAAAAATGTAGAAACACTCACTTAATTGTTTCATTTTTTTTTACATTTTAGAATAATAGTAAACTTATCAAAATCATGACATAACACCAATGTAATGTGTAATAAACATATCAGTCAGGTGTTTGTAAACATTTGAAAGGTACTGTAGTTAAACACAGTAAATGATTGTCTATCTACATATTATTTTATGAAGTATTTTAAAATAAATGTGCATGAGGATAATTCAATGAGGGTTTTGAATTGATTCACTAAAACTGAATGTTTAACTCTGGCCCTGTTTCTATTTCTCTCTCGCTGATAGCATCCCATCCTCATCTTTCTATCCCCTGCGTCATCTCAGCATGACTGAATCAAACTCTGTCTCTCAGTCTCTCCCTCAGTCTCTCTCTGTCCTTCCCTGATGAATTCTGTCTGTAATATTTAATACCAGACTCAATTAATATCGCCACAGCCTTTATAAACCCACCCAACAATTAATCATTCTAGAAGCTCGTACCTCATTGTCAGAACAAAATCAAATAACCCTGATCAAACTCATCTGAGGCTCTGAGAGAGAGAGACGGGGGTTGGACAAAACGCAGAAAGATAAAATTGGACACTGGATTTGTAACTGGGGATGTGATTAAAATAGAATAACAGAGGAAATGCATTATTGTTTTTGGATCAGAACTGTACTTTTAATGGCCAAACTTCTGAAAAAGTAAAACTTTGTGAAGACCTTTATTAAGTGTACCCAGACCAACACAGCAAGACCTCAAACTGCTTCAAGCAGTGACACATTCACACCACAGTAGCCAAAAAAAGACCAAAATATACTCAAAACACAACCCTCATATGGAGAGCATCAGAACATCCATAATTTACTGCCAATGGAAGACCATAAACTGGAAATACAACGTTTACAGTATCCAGTCCTTTAACAGTCACGCGTGGATTACGAAGGACTCTACATTAAACCTAATTTCTGTGCTGTAAAATCCAGCTACCAGCTGTATGCTACAGTACAGTACTGTAATTATCCTACTGTACCATTTAGCTAAGTGTATAAGCCTCACATTAACTTCAGTCTAACATAATCTACTTCAACAGTATTTCTCGGTTATCTGAAATGGATTTAATTACCAACCGTCAACTGCTGATTAAAAATCAAGCAGATTATACACATTAATCATAAAATTGTCAAGAAACAAATAAATAAAACGAGAGGCACGTCGTTTTAAAAAGAACAGCAGAGCCTCACACATCCATAAATACAGATCTGGCATCACAGTTTGGCTGAGGGAAAATTATGAGACTTTAGATGGACAGAGAGCAGCGCTGGAGAGCTTTTAATGAACTCGTGAGCACTGCAGGCCTCAGCCGCCCCCATTAATCACTTATTCTTCATCTCTGTGGGACGAGCGCACACGCAGCGTGGCTAAACCTGGACATTTGCTTCCGGCTGTGTTATTAACCAAGTGCTCTTTGACCTCACTTAAGTGCAACTCGTCCTTTAAGATCATTTCCATTCGTGTTTGTCTTACAGTTAGTCGTGCCCATTAGCACAAACAAAATAATGAATCTTTCAGGATTCAGGCTATAGCAGACCTCTGTCTCAGGACCAAAGATTATATATATAATAACAAGACGCCATGTAACAAGTTACTATGAATGAGGAAAAGTGCAAAACATGGCTGCTATAGAGAAGAAAGTCCCGCCCACCAGTAAAAAGAGCCAATCATTAATCACTAAACACTAACAACTCTCTGGGGGAGGGGCTATGTACAGAGTCTTGTGGGGTATTTGTCAACTTTTGCGCATACATAGTAGCTGGATCGACCTGAAGAAATAGTTTTTTAGCACAATTTAAGCTGAAGACACAGAATTTATGGTACAATTAATGTCGGTGTTACAAGTTGAAATATATTGTATTTGTTCAAGTAGATAGGAATTGGTCTTGTAAGCCAAAACAGTTGCTTGAAGGTGTTTCAAATATGGTGTTTCAGAGTGTGGAGACTTTGACTAGAGACCTTTGATATCACGCAATGTTTTAAAAAAATAAAATAAATGAATAAATACAAAAATGAAACTGTTACTATTGAGACTTTGCACGGTAAAAAATCAGGCAGTAACTGCCCAAATCAAACTGTGCTACCCTGCAGGAGTACATGATCTCAGGTGCAGTACAAGGCAACACTTGTTAGCATGCCAAATGTTTTAAGGCGTTTTTCCTGAAGCATCACACACCACCATTTTGGAGGCAATTCTTATTCATGAAGCCACTGAAGATGCAATCAAAAATTTATGAGGCGCTGGCCCTCGAGTTGTCGGACTCTACACAGCCCTCATCCTCACGGGACAGACAGACAGATCTCAAAGACTTCAATGAGAAAAACAGACAAAAATGAGTGAGGGACAGAAATGAAGAGAACAGCTCTTTTGCCACCTCAGAACTGTTCTTATGAAGATAAGCATGAGGTACCAGCTGGTGAACCATTGGCTGGAACACAAGCAACAGCGGAGGAGAGAACGGGAGCCAGAACGGAGAAAAAGAAACAGGTAAATGAGTGCAAGCAGACATAAGGGACGCAACAGTGGCTATACATAAAGTCTATGTATATCAATGTCTCTTATTTTCATGTCCTTCATGGAATTTTCACAAGCTTCTCAAAAAGCCTTCGATCAGGCAAGGGCAGAAGACAAACACATTCGTACCTTGAGCAGTTCAAAAGCATGTAGAACTTAAACTCCAGATGTATGAGAAGTTGAATTGAGACCCTCTCGGTGGTTTCCATACTCCACAGTGACTTCCTCTTTCACTCTTTAAAAGTGCTTTTGGCAAGATTACAGCTAACAATTTTAAGGTTGTAAGAACGTTTCCCTGAAGTTTCCATTAAGTAACAAAAATGGCTAGCGTGTTATTTCGAAAGTTATAGGAACGTGCAAAACGTCCAGTTTTTTAGGCACATTTTAAGGTTAAATGTTGAATAGAAAATTAATGTCACCAATGTGATTAATGTGACCAAATAGCAATTTAGGAGCATTTAATAAAGTTCAGCTGTATGTTTTTACAAACAAATAGACACTGAACCCTTTAAATTAACCTTCAAATTTTTTACTTTGGTACTTTGGACGCGGTATTCAGTTTGTAAAAAAATAAATAAAAGCAGTTTTTAGCCAATTAAAAAGCAGTTTAATTGCTTTTGGTAAGCTTGTTTGTCTTGGCTCATTAATGGCTTTAGTTAGCATAGATTCTGATCTGAATTTCACAGCATGCACAGACTGAGTGGAATTGACACAACCCAAGAGAGAGAGAGAGAAAGAGAGAGGGAGAGGGGGGAGAGCGAGGGAGAAAGACAGGGAGAAAGACTGAGTCAGGAAAGAGAGAGAGACAGTCCTCTGCTCCTATTCCTAAAGGAGATCTACGGTGAATTGCTCTCACTTTCATCAACAATCTCTCTCTTTCCTCTTATACAGCCTCTCGCCATCAATGATAACATCTGTCAATAGAAGACATTCAACATCAGCACTTCTCCACTCCTCTCATTATGACATCAGTCACTACTATGACATCATCCTTTAATGACATCAATCACTTCCATCACCTCCGCAACAAACTGTCTGCCATTGAAAACTGTGGTTTTATGAGGCACTGCATTTTTGTTTCTACAAGGAGTTTCACTGCTGGACGTGTTTTGTATGCATGTATTCCCTCTAGTGCAGAAGAAATTCCAGATGAAACGCAAAGAAACAAACAAACGCACAGCTGGAGTGGAGCCTTCATTACGGAGGTGATGATGTATAGTCCTGCAGCTGTACACTCTGTGGCTCATAAAAGCAGAATCTATACACAAAGTCATTAGGAAAAATCCCTGTACACTTCTGCCCAACACAACAGCAAGCATTGCACTCCCGTTACTCATAACTATTGTTTTACATTTTCTAAAAAAGACAAAAAAGGGAGGGGTGCCAAGGTGTTGCTATGTGGTTGCTAATGTGTTTGTTCCAACCTAAGACATATAATGTCATGTCTATAGTGTTTTAAAGGGATCATTCACCCAAACATTAAACATTACTGTTCATTTACTTACCCTCAAAGGCGCAGGTCACCTCAATATATTGCCAGGAGCAGTCTGTATTAATTCTGTGTTGATTCTATCACACAATTCTATTTTAGATAAGCCTGTGGACTTGCATTTTATGAATCAACAAGCTAAAAATCTTTTTAAATGTTCTACTGAAAAAAACGTCGACTACATATTGGATGGCCCGAGAGTGAGTAAATTAAAAGTAAATTTTCATTTTTGGATGAACAGTCCCTTTATAAACAGAACATTATAGAAATAAAATTTTTTGCCAGAAAAATAACAAGCTTAGATATGTAAACGTATATCAAACGATTTGAGCTCACCAAACAGGAATGTTAAAATCCCCAATCCCAATTGTGCCCAAGAAAAGTCAGTGGCCTTTGAAAGCACCCCAAACTATCTTAGTTTTCTCTGAATATTTGTCTAGTGGGAACACTTTGGAAAGGGGCAGGAAATGTGGTTTGTGCTTGCTGCAGGCTTCCTCAAAGCAGGAAAAAGTCTTCTTCAACAAAGGGCACCGAGCCAGCTGAACAAGTGAGCGACTCAAATCAGTCTGGTGTCTTCCCAGAGTTACACAAACAAAACACAAGTGCCCAGATTTACAGTATGGAAATTTTGTCTCTTATTGGCACTATGACTGGCCTTATCTGGACTCTGCCACTATCTACTGTTTGGACAAGATAAGTAAGCATTTGCATCTCTAATGAGATTGAGCATGTCCCAGCGTGCTTGCCGTAGATGCTCGATCCATTCAGCTGGGCAGGAAGCAGGCGTGGGTATGTGGGCGGGGCAGCAGGGTCACTACCCCATCTGGACCCCACTGTGATCCCTCCCGACTGAAGGGAAGCTGGGCCATACTATCAGAATCCACACACAAACATTCATTCTCTCTGTTTCCATTCCCCCCTCTGGCCTCTAACCAAAACTGTAATCACATTTCTCAGCCTGCAGGATCTTTGGCAGAGGACTGCTGGAGATTACAAAAGCTTCTGTACAGGGGAAGACTCATGTTTTTTCTGTTATGACTCTATCAAATACTGTAACCACTGAATCTGCTGATCACACTCACAGTATGACCTAAATAGAAATTACAGAATATAGTACAGAATTGTGATTCCTCGACAGCAATGGAGAAAATATTTTATTCTGCTATTAAAATTTTGAACCACAGTGGAATGAGTGAATGATGACCTTCTGAGAACCAGATCACTAGTTACTAATGAGAGAAAGAGACACACACACGCCATTCAGCAACGTGTGTGTGTGTGTGTGTGTGTGTAGCTGATGATAATCTCATACACTGGGCTGCTAAATGGAGTCTTTCAGCCAAATAAATGGACACAAACGGCCAATTCCATGTTTACCTCTCCCACGCCTCAGTGTACAGAATTAGTGTGTTTGGTTAATTGTGTAAGTACGTCAGTGCAGTCATGCAGTCACATGACCTTTGGTCAAAGCCTGTGTGACATACAATCATTACATTTGCCGGTCATCTGCTCATTTGATATCAATTTGTAGGTGAGTCTGCGAGTCTGCATTGCTTTGGATGTGTTTGACCATTAAACCAGCAGGCAGACACAGGCTATCATTCTCTTCAGAGTACACAAACAAAACAGGAGCCAAATGTCACAGCATCAGTGTGAATGTAAAGTCCACTAACAGCCAGAGGCTGCAGCAGTCAGTTGTGTGAGTCTGTCTCTGTATATCCCCTCAATCACTTTAAATCACTCTTCTTCTCTAACTTAATCTTCTACTCTTGCCCTTGTTCTTTTCATATCTGTTGGCACTTTCTGTTAGGTCGGCTAATTAACACTGTAAGTGTAATTCCATTTGTCACTTGACTGATGTAAGTAATTCTATGGGTCACTTGACTGATTTAAGTGTAATTCTATTGGTCACTTAACTGATGTAAGTGTAATCCTATTGGTCACCTGACGGACACAAGTGTAATTCTGTCAAATGCTTTAACAAAAAGTTTTTGCTTTACATTCTCTGATATAACCCTCAAAGGCTTTCATTGTATGTGCATTTCGGTGAATTCACATATTCATATATATTAATGTAAGTAAACACAATGAGACAATAATTTTACAATAAGCAACAATAAGTTTGTTGCTAGAATACACTGCATCTTTAAATAGCTATCAATGAAGAAACATGCAGAACAGTAGTTAAAGCATTTGTCTACCCGCCTGAAGCTAACCACCCAAAACTCGACCCCCTGCTAGTGAGGTTGTGTGTGGGTGGTACAGTGTCCAAATCAATCTGTGGCTTGGCAGGCAAACAGGTCTGTATGTACAGTATGTGTGTGTGTGAGAGCAGATTGATGCATGATTAGAATGATGAAGTTTGAGGCTGCACAGGGATGAACTCAAGCTGGCTTGGTAAATACCAGCACTAATGGAAGAAGGAAGAGGGCTCTCGCACAGTCGGAGCAAAACCAGACCTTAATGAACTCATCAAATATGTCTTACAGGAGATTTCTTCAATAGGATTATAAGGTTTTTATTAACCCAAGCTTTTATGTTCTAGACTAACTTCAATCAGCTTTCCAATATAACCTTTGACCCCTGTTAAAGCATGTGGAACAACAGTGCATGTGAAACAAAAGTTCAAACGCTAATTCAAACATCTGAGAGTCTGAAAGATTTAAGGTCTCCAACCCTACAGCAAACAGAGTCTTTAATAACTCATTTTCAAGTATATTAGGTGATCTTTGATTCCTAATTAGTGTGCCTAACTGATCTCTACTTATTGATCTGTGACCCAGTCAAATCTGACTGTAGATGTGAACTTTAATCTACTGAAGTATCTGAGGTTGAGCCATTCAGTGAAGACAACCTAATGTTCATCAAAATAAGAATACACAAGCAAAGCCATACAGCAGAACTTCAATGCCAGGCCTCCAGACCAGCTAAGCAGACAATGCTTTGGAGACAATTTCTGGAGCTTGACTCAGTCACCTGACTGAGAAACATCTCATTAGCATCCACATACTAAAAGCAAGTCCCACCACTGACACACGTCTCATTAAAAAAATATGCGTAAGGCTGCTGTGGTTGGGTGCGGGTTGGGCAAAGCTCTCCAAACCTGTCAAGAACAAAACCTGTCAAACCATAAAATGTAAAGAAAAAAATAAAATGCATAATCTATCCCGCAAAATCAAACCCGGCAGCTCATTATTACTGTATAAAATTACAGTTGTGAATCAGGGTACCGTAAGGAGACTTGAACACTGATGTTTTATTATTTTGTTCACTTTAACAAAGTTACATATTGCAGCTTTAATAGTCATGAATTGTCTCAATTCTCAAAAATATTAATGCTATTAAAAACAGGTAACAAACACACACATGCACAAATATTGAAGACTCTACCTCTCCAATCGATTGTGTCAACTCCATCCACCAGCATCAAATGATCTCTTTCAAACTGGGCTACGGTTTAGTGTCATAATGAGAAATCATTTCAATGGGCTTAACGGGCCTAGTTAGCCCGCTGGACTGCATGTGGTACCCGGCAGCCAAAAGCTTCTGGACAGTCCGGGAAAGCACACAGGAGAATAGATGACACACACTCTGGGTCTTTCTCATTAGCTTCAGGATCCCTGTACACAGAGAAACCGCTGACCACTGTGGACTTTACAAACGCTGACATGTGCCCCCCAAACTGACCTCACGGCCACAAAATCTCTCTCTTTCTGTCTCTCCCTCTCTCTCTCTGACCAATGTGACTACTGATCCCCTTAAGAAAGAGAAATAAAATCAATGTCTTGTGTTTCACAAACCACTGCAAAGTAATGAAAGTCATTTATTACACCAGCCTGCAGCCAAAACACTTTACACTTCCTCTAAGCGCTTCATACCAAACCATCTATTAGTTCGTTTTTCTCATCACATGCAAATGATTGTGTTTAAAACACAATACAGCATTAATTTAGAGGTCAAGATCACTTCTCCTCAATTATAGCAATTTGGGTGTAATTTGCATGGTAATGTTGACCTTATCTACTCATAAGTACCTGTTTGTTTAGCCCAGGTAATGGAATATCATTGGGTCCAGTATTAACCAGCTAAGCTGAAACTTTGACTACTGCACGTTATATTTTATAGCTGATACACTGGCTGAAATTTGGCCTTTCAGACACAGACACAGAGATGTTAACCTCTAAATTAACCTACAGCAGAAATTAATAAACATTAACATTAGACAGTAAGGTTTACATTTTTAGGTGAATTTTGTTAATATTTGCAAGCATTGTGTAAAATAAGTGTTCATTATAGTAAACTTCAGCAATTCATTCATTCATAATAAAAGTTAATTATATAATAAAAGTCATTTCAGCAAAATTATTCAACAATTTATTATATATTATTATATATTACATAATTACATAATAAAAGTTCTAAAGCACATAAATATTTTATTTTACCTAAACACACGATATTAGTTTTAATCACCTTTTTTTGCCCTTGTTATATAAAACACCTCAATGCAGGACATAACCTCCCAAAATTCCATCTACTCATGTATGTTCAGTGCTCAATTCCTGAAGCTACCCTGCCATTGTGTCTTTTTGTGAGGTAGAATTGAAGTATAATTGAAAATCAACGCTTTGGACTATGTGAACCGGCTTTGATGATGTCATTTTCCTCATAATGTCATTCTATAAGTGTGAGTAATTCCACTCAGCCCCATCTCAGCCCCTCATGCACACAGACACTAAGAGGCTTATGATGACATTACAAAGAGAACCTTCAAAACGTCCTTCTGATCTGCCTTCTTTTAGCATCTGTCTGGTCATATTCTAAACAACTGTGCATCATTTGTACTGAAATAATGCGCTTAAATTATACATTTTTAGACTTTTCTACCATTAAATGCTTGTTTAATGCTGGTTTAATACAGACACGCAAGCATAATATCAATATCACCACACACAGATACTGACACAGTTTATCTTCTCATCCCAGATCTAAAAAAAAAACATCACAATTTCTACGAAACCACATTCACATTTATTCAGACTCCTGCTAGCAGTCCCGTGTTCAATAGGATATTGACCAGCTTGATAGGATATTCTACCAGCTTACGCTTTATGGACAACCTTTGGCGTTTAAAGATTTGTGCAGAACTTCTGTCAAAGCAAAATGGACGGTCATGCTTTTAGGAGAATTCATCACGGTGCAAATTGGAGCATCTGACTGGCAGCCCATTATCCAATTTAAATAATAACACATCACCTTTCAATCCAGAACGACGGAAATCTCTGCTTTAAAATATAGCAAAGAACAGAAAGCCAGCCAACAATTTTAGGTTGTAATGTTTCCATTAAGCCACAAAACTTTTGTTATTTTGAAAATTCTAGGAATGAAATCGTCCAGTTGTATTATATTGAATTTTGTGCTAGTGCTCAATTAAACAAACATTATTGAAACGTTCTTAAAATGGTCCACTAACAACAAGAATAACATTTTTTATTTATGATACATAATGCTAAAAACATTCCACCAATGTCACTGCAAGAACATTTTTGATCACTTTAGGAAAACTTTTAGAGAATATTAGCCAATGTTCTAAGAATGTTCCCTATTAGCTTGCAAGGCGCTGACAGAAAAGGTGTGAAACAGCTTTGATTTAATTTAATATCCACACCGTAGGTTACCGTATGTTACTGTAGGTTACTGTAGACCACGTTTAGACAAAAGAGACCTGACGCAGCCCACCAACACACACAGAACAGATCAGACTGAGAGAGCAGATGTTCAACAGGAAAGATGCGGAATGAAGCCAAGCAAACAAGTGTTCAAATACGCATCTCAGCCGGTTCCTACCCAACAGCAGTGAAAATAGTTAGAGCTGAACTAATGTGACAGTCTTAGTGATCTATATACTGTATAAGAACATAATAGTATAGCAGTGTAGAAATATGCAAAATGAGACACTATTTATACTACAAACTATGATTCAGAACAGATGCAAAACTGAACGATTGTTTAATAAGTTGGTACAAATCTTGCATCATTCTGATACTGTAGTGGTGATCTCTTTATCTTAAAGGTGAAGTCTGTCATTTTGTAAACATTAAAGGGATAGTTAACCCAAAACTGAAAATTCATCCATTAATTATTTACCCTAGTGTCATTTCAAACCTGTATAGCTTTTTAGCTTAGAAGATATTTTGAACAATGTTGGTATCCAAACAACTGTGGCACCCATCAACTTTTATTGTATGGATAAAAAACCACTGAGACATTTTCAAATAATTTATTTTGTGTGGTAGGGTGACACATTTACTGAGGGTCAGTAAAAGATGGAAACTTTCATTTTTGGGTGAACTACCC
This sequence comes from Ambastaia sidthimunki, assembly GCA_036877625.1. Lineage (NCBI taxonomy): Eukaryota > Metazoa > Chordata > Actinopteri > Cypriniformes > Botiidae > Ambastaia > Ambastaia sidthimunki. Next base: position 35,362 of record JAZGTK010000592.1, read on the forward strand.
CTTTAATTTTCAAACCCATAAATAAGTTTTAATGTTTGTTGTTAACACAGAAATGTTATACTTCACCTTAACGGCACACATAATCACATTGTGTAGAAAGCCCACCCTGAAACACAGGGAGTGCAAGAAATTTTGTTTGGAAGATGAAAATGCACACACAGGCAAAAACTCGGAGCTGAGAGCTGTGGGAACTGGCTGCATACAGCACACAAAGTCAGACATGTTATTCCGAGATGACCTTTCACTAAACATTCCCTGCCTTTCCCCAGGCACTGACAGAAGAGAGATGGAGGAAGTTAGATAAAAGGAAAAAGGAGCTTTCTGCATCAGGACACACATGCCGCACTCAATGTTAACATTAAAGAATATTTAGATCCAGGGCCATTCTATAAATGCACCTATGATGCTCACAATGTTGTCTAGGTAGTCATCATACTAGTTTTGGAAACACAGCCGTTGCCAAAAAGCACAAATGGAAGACTGATGAACAAAGAGTTGACTGAGAGAAACAAGTCTATCTCTTCCTGATATATGTTATCTCTCTCCAGAGTTATTTCCAAACCTTCATCAACATCACAAGATTGACTGTCAAACAGAAGCAATGTCTCCTGACAGAATAAAGACCCAAAAAGGTTATTCAGTCAGAATATTTTACCATCCAACCTGATAGAGAGGAGAAGTTATGACAGAGGGGAACTCAATGTTGGGTGAGTTTGTGTGTGAACCTAAAATAGTTATAAGCTGATGCAAACTCACGAGGAAGCCGTGTATGTAAATATCTGTTTGTGTGAGAATGTAACTACATTATTGTGAAGGATGTGATACACACAGTAAACTTGACTGATGGAAGGGCAGAGAGCGACTGGAGTTACTGCAGTAAATGTTGAGAGCCACAGACACGGTTTACCTAAACTAACACACACTAAACTCAACTTTACCCAGAATTCCCTGCTGTCTCATCAGGACTAGTCTACTGTAATAGCATCTTCAGTCGGGCTGAACACTATATACACACACACACACACACTTGTATATATATATTTATATATACGTGTGTGTGTGTGTGTGTGTGTGTGTGTGTGTATATATATATATATATATCATGTCTCTTTAATGCTGTGTCTCTTATAGCATTTGTTGCACTTTCCTCATTGCTGATGTTTTTGCTGTAATACATAGACCTGCATGTTTTTGAGATTCACCCTCAGAAGTAAAATGATGACTCGCTGAGGACGTTTATGTAATGCATTAAACACACAAAAAGTTCTGCTGAGTTTATTAAGAGAACCGCATTTGCTGAGGACTTCATTCAACCGTAATTAAAGCACAAACAAAGCGACGCTGTGAGGAAACAGGCTTGAGTAAACGTTTCACTGAAATCTTAGATTACTGTTGTGCAATAGTTCACTTATAGCTAATTAAAAGGCTAAATCAATATTATGTAGCAGAGTAACGCTGTGGCTTCTTTCCCACACAAGCTCTCAATGGGCACGACAAGACGTTTCTTTCTCATCCTGTTGCTTTCATCAGATCAGTGAAATACTGCTTCCTTTCATACACAAACCTGTGAACAGGCAGTAAAGCCAGATTAAGGATGCCATTCTTGTTGTCTAAACCTGTTTTAAGAAACCATTTAAGGATGCTCCTCAACTAAGAGTTAGTGTGGCTACAGTGTGTGTGTGTGTGTGTGTGTGTGTGTAGGTTTGGCTATAACTGTAACAACCCTGTTTTTGAAAATATAACAATTTTAAAACAGACTTACAGGGACCCTTGAAGTCATCCACACTTTTTAAAAGGCATAACTGGCCAATTAGCATTTTTTCCTAAATTGGTTAGGAATTACAAACATCTTTTTACAAACATCTTAGAAAATATATTTTCTGCCATGTTAGTATGAATTCAACTGCAGCTATGAGAAGTCCTCGTTACGATAATAAAGCTTGAGACATCTCTTTTTGTGAGTGTGTGTCTTCATTTCAGCCCTCATGAGCAAATTAAAGTGCTCGGAGACAAAGACCACCACTGTCTTCCTTTCTCTCTCACTAAACCCCCCCAAAACTATTCACAGCCAACAGGAGACTCATGGAAGGTCAAACCGCTAAGAGATGCACATAATTAACAAGTGTGAGGAATGTGAGCTAAAGCTAAACGTTGTTAATTGCTATTGAATTTCGGGGAAGCTAATTGGACAATCACTAAGGGAAAGCCTGCAGGAAAGACTCACAGTTACTCTTTAAATATAAATGGGCAGAGGTCACAGTTGTCACTTGGATTCATTAAATTGAATTTATGTATGCGGTTTTCTGACATTTTTCTTTGCTAAACGAATTTAACAGTTACTAAGTGACAAGGATACAGCGTGTGTGTGTGTTTAGCAATGCGTGCTGGGCTCAGGTGGGCTTCCCTCATGCGGTAAATCTTTTTGGTTCTCTAAGGCATTAAAAGAGACCTGCTGTTCTCGCATGGAAACTAGCCTGACCGAGGTGCCCTCGTGTGACAGAATCGCATGCTAAATGAATGCACAGCAGGCACAAATGCATGCAAATCCACCCACAACAGCCCACCCTCATATATACAGTTTGCTCTCCTCAACACGCAAGTGCCTTTTGGATATAAAAACATACATAAAAACCACAACATGAGCTCAGTTACACTACATTCAAAAACTCTTTCTTCATTAACGCATACGACGTCAAGAAATTTGTCTGTATTTTCATAACCAAATGCTTCTATCCTTCAGAAAGTCTGGTGAAAACGAAAAAGACTGGTTGAAGCATTAGCTGGCCACAGCACACACCCACACAATACATTAGCATTACCTGATACTGCTCATGCTGCCACCTGTCTCAGATCCCAGTTTGCAACGCTCCAATTGAGTGGCAACAATCTGGCGCTCGGCCTCCAGCTCTCGAGTTAATCTTTCGAACTGAAGCTCCTAGGAAAGAGAGAGAGAGATAATCAGATGAAGGTGGGTGCCGATTGCCCATGCAAAAGTTATCATGATGCTAGTGTGTTGCCAGGGTGTTGCTGTGCAGTTGCTAGTGTGTTCTGGATGGCTACTAACCCACCTCCAAGTTTCCATAATGTTCTAGTCTTTAGATTTAGCTTGGATTCCTTGAATTTAAGCATAAGCAATAATAAATCTGCTGTAGCAAGTGACAATATGTTTAATGCCAAAATATGTCATTTTAAATGTCTACTGTGTATTCTTATGAAGGGGATATTCTGTGGGATATTTCCTCTAATTATAATCAGTTCAGATGTTATTTAAATAAAACTACAGCTCCATAGAGAAACTTTGTCCATGTGTAGCATGTGCCGGCTATAAATCAAACAGGCAGACCTCCAGCCAGCCCTGCAAAGGGATGATCACTGCTAACGCCCCAGCTGGGACAGAAAGTGCACCATCAGCACCAATAAAGGCCCATTCCAGAACCGGACGGCACATATAACCGCTTAGACCACCAGCCCCAAGCTGCCCTCCTCCAGGTGGCCAAGCTCTGAGCCTGCAGCCTAACACACACTATGCCGGGCTGGGCACAGCACCAGACAAGAACTTCCCCTCTAAAGACACTCTCTTTGGAAGCCTTCAAACAACTTTTGATTCCTTATATGACCTCACAGAAAGCATAGTTTTTTTTCCTAGAGGAATAAAAAGATATGCTAAAAATCTAAATGTTTTATTTCTGTGATTTGCATCAGCGCTCTCGAAACAGAGAAAGATGAGGACAGGAACTCAGGAACCAATGCAGACACTTCTCTGCAAGAGTTCTTGTCACCCTTACCTGTTTTAATTACAGCTAGTCAGCAAAATCGATGAAGGTCTGATCTGTAGCCACTTGCATACGGGGCCGTACAATAGGAAGGTTTATTGATCCGGCCTTGGAAGCCATCTGTGGACTGAATTAAATGATGGTGGGTCCCACCAGTCTTTATTCTCAGACACCAATGCAGCTTTTTATCCCGTTTCAATCCCAAAGCACGTCTTTTCACCCATACTCAATCACGGCCAGCCTGCTGTCCGCCACAAAACACACCGGGAAACCACAAATCTTGTGCCAAACCTTTCCTCTCCATCACTCTGTTTTGACACTGACAACACAGAAAGAGGCACAAAACCATGGAACACACCTTCAGTTACATTACAACACAGCTTCCTGGAATACTTCATTCTGATTGGTCAATCATGGCAGCGAGTCATCAAACGTTTTTGCATCTCTTGTTCGTTTGTATTATATACGGTTGTTGAAGCTTAACCTTATTTTAAAAACAATCTTATAAAACAATTTCAACTCAAATCAATAATTCATCTCAGAATATTGTTATTATTTATTGGGTAAGTGGCAGTGTAATAACTGGGATAAAGTACAGCCAGCTGGCCATTATCGCAAGAACGGATTATTTTGGTCCTGAATGCTGTTTTTATAGCGTTAATAGCTGTAAATTATTTCACGATAAAGCACATCTGTGATCTTTTTACAAAGCTTTTATCAGTTTTGTATCACTGCATAGCTCCCATAGCCAATAGTTATTTTTGTTGCATAGCAACATTCTATTACTTTTTAAATATCAGGAACCATCTCTTGCCCTCAGCTGTGTCTATATTCACACGTAACAGCCTCTGGTACCACAGTTAACACAGAGAAATAAACACAGAGAGGGTGATTAAGACCCCAAAGTGCAAGACTATACATTATTCCAAGCCTACATTTAATAAACTTGCTAATAATTACAGAATCATAATATAAATAAAATATTTACAGAATTACAGAAGTTATACACTAAACACATATAAATCATATATGTCTGTGTTTTTCTCGAAGCACTTATTAGATGTTTAAAAATCACAAAATGTACAGTTCTCCCTAAGGAAAAAGAAAGCAAAACTATACGATAGCAGTTATAACCTGCACTGGAAACTAACAAATGCCACTTCAGACCTATAACAAAGTTCACAAACTTTAACTCACCTTTAAAATCCGTTCAATTCCCACTTTCCCTCCATTCTCAGCCCAGAGCGAGAGAGGAAGATGTACGAGCCCACGCACCACACGCCACAGAGACCAGACGGACAGATCATGGTAAACCCAGTCTGTTCACCATCACTCACAATTTACCATTAGAGAAATTCCTTGACTCATTACAGGCGCGGAAGCTTCTGAGCTTCCGAGCATTTGAGCCCCTCACACGCACTGCACAGGCTCAGCCAGCCACAAAGGTCTCCATGGCAACAGAGGACCCAGAGGCAGCCCCGCCCCCAGCATTATTTATGCAACGTTTCATCACCAGAAAGACCCACCCACTGGCCGTTCTGCAAAATCGTTGCCCAAACGTTATTTTGAATGTTTTAGGTATGTTTTAAACGTTTGGGTTTTTTAGATGTTGTATTAACGTTATTGCTTGGTTGCAAGAATGTTTTTCAAACTTTAAATTTTGTAACATTTTTAAAGCCTTCCACTAACCATTCAAGAATAATGTTTTTATAAATATGACAATATTGTTAAAATGTTTGTAATTGTTAAGAATGTTTTCGCTAACTTTGAGGGAACTTTTAAAGAATGTTAGCCAACGTTCTGAAAAGGTTCCCTGTTAGATGTGCTGGAATTTCAAGTGCCTGCGGGGTGAAATGCTAAGTGCCTCTTCTCCTCCATTCTTCCCTTTTCTCCATTTATCCTCCGGCACACTGAAAAGCCGGTGAACTTTTACAGTCTGTTCCACATCAATAAGAGTCTGGAGTCTGCGCTTCACAGAGGAACGGCTGTGTAGAAAAACTCAGAACTATTAATCTAATGTACTGTGTCGAAATATGTTTAAATACAACGGATGGAGAACGGAGAGGCCATAACTATTATCTGAAGAATGCCAGACCATTTCAGTAGCCCAAACTTCTCGAACCCTTTTAGCAGGACCACATATTCATTATTTATTGAAAGGGCACTTCACTGTCTACTTCTAAATGACCTGTCTAGCTGCATCCTGCTAAGTAAATGAGATGTTTTTGAGTCAGAGATGGTGCCGACTTCACCCAAACCAATCCAGACATTTTCAAATGAGTTTTTAGGGGTTTAGCTGCTGAAGCAACAAGCCAAAATAATGTTGCTGACCAACTGCTTGTATTGTGTCTCAGACAGGTCAGCAATGAAAGGTTCATAACGAACGTGCCGTCATTAAAAGGAGTGAAATTTGAGTAATTCAGTATGAGCACAAGACACCATGATGCAGTCACACACACACACACACACAGGTTTTCATGTTACTTGATTATTCTCATGTTACATTTCATAGATGTTATGGTTTTATACTGTACAAACTGTATATTCTATCCCCCTAAACTAGCCCTACCTCTAAACATAACACTCACAGAAATCTTTCTGCATTTTCTAAATTCATAATTTATAAATTAAAAGGCACCCAGTTGGACAATTCAAATGTTCATTCTTAACAGCATGCTACAGAATATCCAAACTGAGCTGAAAGATTTGACACTGTTATTGGTGTTTTAGGCATAATTGAATCAGCTTCAATATTTAATAAACAAACACTTGGAGGACAGAAGATGCAGAGAACTTTGTGAATGATGAGCTTTCTGTGAAGTCCTACGCCTGCAGACAGTAAATCCGTCCAATCGTTTTATTAAAAACAAATAAAAGTGATTTGTTTACGAATCTGACATTATTGGTTTTGCTGTTTATTGACTTGCATGCATCCAAAAAGTACAATGCAGTAGAAAGTTATTTATTTATTGATTATTTCTCTGCCGACTCTCATTTTTGAAACTACATGTAACTACATAACTTGATCTGAGCTCACACGCAACTTCCCACAAAAGCACATACAGTTTCCATGTACTTGACTTCTCAGAAATAAATTGTGTGGACCCTTTTGTAGACACGATACCATGCAGAGATGCTTTTGTTTGGGCTATTCAGCGCAGGCACAGGGTATTCTGTTCCAGCACCCCTCAGAAAACCACCTGTATCCCCCACTGAACAAACAATAGGTCATGTGATCTTATGGTTGAGTGAAGTCTACCAGCCCTCTCAAGTGACACTTTCAAGGTCATGTGACCTGGTGTTCAGTCAGAGACACAGTTCAATGCTTTTTACTGAAGTGTTCCCCCCGACAACCAACTTCAATGCAACACTAAGTCTAGCCAAGATATCCAGGCTAAATATTTTAGGCTGGGTGAACGGTTCTCTAATGTTTCCATTAAGTAACAAGAACGTGAAAAATGTTATTTCAAAGAAACATTCTAGGAACATTCAAAATATACAGTTTTTAGACATTTTTAATTAACATTATTGCTTGGTTATTATTCAAACTTTACATTTTGCAATGTTTTTAGAATGTTCCACAAACAACTTAAGAATAATGTTTTTGAAATATGATAGTAAAAAAGTAAACAAGTTCTACCAACATTACTGCAAGAATGTTCTCTCAAAGTTCTGTTATCCAAAACGTTGAGAGAACTTTTAGAGAATGTAAGCCAACATTCTGAGAACGTTGCCTGTTGTAGGTGTTAGGTGTTAGCGAGCATGTTAAACACAATGTGCTGAAAGTTCAACTTTATACCATAAAAACAGACAATTCACAACGTTCCCATTTATTGTTTATTTACCTCCTGTGAGCACTTACTAGTGGTGACTCATACAGTATTTGCAGACAGCTGTAAGGTTCAGCATCGCTCTGGTGGAGGTTAACTGTTGTAAGACAGCAGCTCACTTCAACAGCTCTGTGCCAGGAACTCATGTAGTGTTAGACAGCATTTGCAGCACAGCCGATATCTTTACTAGACTTGAATAGGAGCTTTAGCTTTAAATAACTGAGGGCAGATGATGATACGTCAATGAACAGAGATTTAAAACGCACACTCCCCAGCTAACAGGAATGTTCTCAGAACACTGGCTAATGTTCTCTAAAAGTTCTTTCAAAGTTATCGAATGTAACGTTCTTGCAGTAATGTTAGTAGGACATTTTTTTACGTTACATATGACATATATCAAAAACATTATTCTTTGGTAGTAAAACATTTTAAAAATGTTACAGAATTTAAAAAAGTTTGAATAATGTTCTTATAGCAAAGCAGTAATGTTAATACAACGTCGAAAAAATGTTTTGAAGGCTCCTAGAACTTTCAAAATAACATTAATGTTTTTGTTACTTAAAGCAAACTTTCTTAGAACCTAAAATTGTTAGCTGGGTCTGTGTTTATTTAACCTTTTCTCACTTTGTTCTATTTTGGGCCTGTGACGTTTGACTAAGACATCCTTGACTTTTAAGTGGGCGGATCTGGGTCACATGATCCAATAATTGCATCGCTATATATAAAGAGAAAGAAAGGCAGAGAAAACGAGCAGGAGAAGGGGATGCTGGGAAATGAGAGCAAGAGAGTGCTAACATAAAAGACAGAGAAAGACAGCAAAGGAGAGAGAGAGAGGCAGCTATCATCAGCATTCTGTGATGAATGGCCCAATTAAATCAGTTCAAAAGCACAAACTCCTTCTGTCACATCTGTTATCCAAAGAGACTAAGAATAGCCAATTTACCCTAACACATACATAAACAAACTACACTGGAAAACAACCGTTTTCCTTGCCGGGGGAAATAATACACTGTGTGCTTTTGAAAAGTCTTGCTCTCAAAAAAAAAACTTCACTTAACCTTTGCAGTCAGGCCATGAATTAGTCTCGCTCACTATTTCATGAGGAAATTTATCTTCTGGAAATATCACAGAAATGATGTTTAATGCAACAGGATGGGCATAAATTAAGTCGACCGGCAGGCTTTTAATGGAGAGAAATGAGATCTAATTTTACTCATAGTAGGGATGTACCGAGATCGCTATTTTGGGGACATGCTCTCTCCACATTGTGTGTGTCAATAAAGCAAGAACTTTGTTTGAAATATAGCTTGTTTAAAGTCAATATTGCATTTATTTGCAGTGACATGCACAACTACACAGTTTTGTTTCTGTATATTCTAGTCATCATTGAATTTAAACAGCTTTCTAAAAATAGTTATTAACGCCTTAATGTTACTTTTGTCAATCCATCCATCCATCCATTTAACCACACTGCACAAATGGCTACAGAGCCAAGAAAAGGTTTCACTTTTTGCTAAGAATTTCCCTTTTTGTGCATTACTAGTAAATACTTAGATTTGTAAATATTTAAAATAAGCAACACAAGCTTACAAGAGATGAGAAACACTTATTGGTTGTTTCTTTATATAATTTGTAGAGCATTAACAAAGAGGATAAATGTAACTGCTTGGAAAACAGAGACAGACCCTCTGAGGAACATCACTTCTGAAGGTGCCACAAGAAAGACTTCATGTTCCTGTGAGGACAAACTCTGCAATACACAATAAACCAGAACTTCAAATGTCAATGACTAAATGCCAGTTCATACCGTAGTTTCCACCGGTACCTCAGCGCTGACCACATGAGTAACTCATGGTCTCCATCTCTCTGCCTGACTGAACCCGTTCACCCGATTTAGTTCTGTGACAGACGCAACCTCATCGATCCTCAGAGACGATTGTTTTGATGGATGGGAGCTGTAGAAAGGCAGGTCTTCAGACTAAAGCTCGAATCATTCAGTAAAACTCAGGAAATGGAAAAGGTCAACTGAAATGTAGAAAACAATATAACCGTCACAGAGTGGAAATCTTTTCTCCAGCCCCGTTACTCTTCTGGTGTTCCAAGTGTGTGAAGTGTAAAAAGCTTTAGCTCTCCTAAAGGTGAAGTCAGGTATAGAGTTAGTGGATGGGAATGGATGGATATATTAGGAATAAGATATACTGTATGACGCGCAAGGCTGGTCTTTGAAGAAGGAGGTTCAAAAATTCACTGCCTGAGAAAACAACTTACATACTTAAGAGGAAGATGGAAATATCCCAGGTAACAGTTTTAGGCTGTAAGAATGTTTACCTAACGTTTCCATTAAGTCACAAACATGTTAAAATATTTATTTTTATGTTTTAGGAATGTTCAAAACATCCAGTTTTTTAGATGCATTAACATTATTTGTTTATTGACAGTTATTTAAGCACTTTTAAACTCTGCAACGATTTTAAAACAACTTAAAAATAACGTTGAAATATGACATACAAAGTTACTGCAAGCATGGTTTTTGATAACTTTGAGAGAACTTTTAGAGAGCATTAGCCAATGCTCTGAAAACGTTTCCTGTTAACTAGAAAGGAGTCTGTTTTTCTACACTCTCATTCACACAATATTTCTTAATTGTCATCAAACTCCATTCAGTTATAAAACAAAAACTGGCATTGTCAAAATAAAACAGGTGTGACTCACTACAAAAAAAACAACCGATTCTTTATTTTATTGTTCTTTATTACAGATCCTGCGTCTAGTTACATGTTATGGATGACATCACTGTAATTTGGTTAGACCGCTCTCATTGGACTCTAGTATGATGCTCAGAAAGCCAATCGTGGCACAGATGAGCTCGTAATTAAATCTTCGACATCAACCATGCAGCACAGAAAACACGCTGCAGGAGAGATGATACAGGCCTCCCGCTGTTTGTGCATCATTTGAGTCTCACCTAACACAACGTGTTGCCGTTTACTAGCATGCACAATGGCATCGCTAATCAGCGCTTTGCTTAAGGCTTCCGAAGAGATGCCGGGAGATCATTCCTTTGCACACGCAGTTACAATCTATTCCGATAATTGCCATTAATGGTTTAATCCAAGCAGGGCTTCCCTTCATAACAAACCATAAACAAATACCTCTGAAACAAACAGTCACGGGACAACAACACATGTTGGCAAGGGTGTGAAGAAAGTCTTAAATTATATTATTAACACAAAATATTCTGATGAAGGTTTTTGTCCATACAAACACAGTTTATAGCAAGCTGCCACTACTAAACTACTAAAAAGACCATAAAAGCTTGTTATGCTGGTCTTCACGACTTGATAGCAATCAATAAGTTTATGTATTGGAAGGGGTGTGGCTTCTGAGAACGATCTGATAGGTGGTTGGGATCATATGCTTTAAAAGCTAGCTTGCTATTGCTAGTCTCTCTGAAATTGCCAACCCTACCTTTAAATGCTGTCAGTTCATATGTATTTGCATAAGGAACATACTGAATTGTAAGAAAATTGGTTCATTTGTGGTTGTGTTTTTGTCATGTTTTGGAGCTTGTCAGAAAGGTTACTATAAACAATTGATGCATGATGAAATTAGCTGCAAGATTTTTAATAAAATACAGGTTTTGAATGACATCAGTAAATAACAAAATTAAAATTTTTGAGCAACAATTTCTGTAATGAATTCAGGATATGACCTTTGGAGGACTGCAAATGAACTTTCCCTAATAGCCTAAATTAAAGCTTTTTACTTTAGTTTAATTCCTGTGCAGATTCAAAAATCTAATTCCTGTGACAAATTCAAGCTAATGACCTTCAGAGGGCTGCAATTAACGTTTCGTAAAATTAAAAAACGTTATTATTATTGCTCAGAAGAACCCGTTTCATCTGACCCTAAGACGATACCTGCAGCAAATCTCATCAAGTCTAAAACTGTAGCACAAAATTCACAAGCAAAAAAGGATTACAGCACCTCTAAGCTATAATCGCTCGCGCTCACAATTAGAATAAGACCTCAGAGACCCGAGCCTCAACAGTTTGTCACGATACTGCAGAACCTCATTCCACTGACAGAATGCTTAATGTCTCGCTTCACAGCCCTGATGTTCACGTTTAACTTGGGTGTTAACGTTTCGCAACCGTGCAGAACTGTTTTTTTCTTCCATCCCATTATTTCGAGGGGCCGGACCCGGCGCTGGTTCTTTCATGTGGAGGTCAAAGAGATCAGAACGTTTGAAGCGTGCCAGGCGCTAGCTGAGGAAAAAACACTAGTTCTTATGAGACCCAGTGGCTTTAGACCGTAGTGACAGAAACTGAGGGGGTGGATTTAAAACATGCCATTTATCTGTGCCATGTGATGACATGCAGGGATTGTGAGTGACAAATAGCTTAACAAAAAGCCAAGGTTTGGGGTGAGGTATGTCTTATAGAAGCACTGCATGATGTAAAGCACGTATTCATGCACGCATGAGAAAATAAAACTTCAGTTAAACTTTCTATCATCTCTTGACTCAAGGTGCAAAGCTGGCAGAGACTGCAGTGAATACATAAATACTCCAAAAGCTTTCAAGTAAGTGTGTCTATAAAACAGCACATAGATTAATGCACCTACCCAGCTAACAGGGAACATTCTCAAAGACATCAAAAACGTTCTTGCAGTAACATTAGTAGAACCTTTTATTGTTATTTATAATAAATATCCAAAACATTATTCTGAAGTAGTTAGTGGAATGTTTTAAACCGTTACAGAATTTAAAAAAAGGAATAGGTTCTTATAACCAAAAAGTATTTTTTTTATTTAATAGAAACTTTAGGAAAATGATCTACTAGCTGGGTAGCTGTGGACTGGTTCCAAACCTAGCAGCCATAATGTATACTGCCTTCATAGGCAACCTTATAAGGCAGCATCCAAATCAGAAAGTTACCTTGAAATGCATTTTTTAAGCTTGCATTACAATTGGGGTGACGGACGTGAAAATGAAGGAATTTTGCCATTTGACTGAGATAGGGTGTGTATGTTTGTGTGAGGGGGTTTATAGTCAGCAGTTTGCTGAAAGAAAGGATAGCAAAAGATGTCCCCAGAGGTCATTAAACACACACACAAACAAAAACAGCCCTGGGGCGCTGGTGGCAGATCCCGCATGCTGACAGGAGCTCTTCATCATTCACTGACCCCAGGAGACACACATACCTCATCCTGGCTGGTATTACATCAAACAGACACAGGTCATCAGTCTAACCCCTGATATACCTGCCACCTTTCAAGCCAAATCAAACACACCCCAGGACAATGGCTTTCCAATTGCATGACTCAGCCTCACAGCTTACCACTTACAGAAAATGTTTACTTCCTGTACACCAGGGATTTTTACAAGATGACAAAAAAGGGATAATGGTAATTGCACTCTGACTGAGATTTGCATAGCATGGATTTGATTACAAAATGATTGGCTGATTACATTTACAACGAGCCAATGGCTGTCTGTCGTGTTTGCAAATGGTCTGCTAATCAGCCTAAAATGATCAACCTGATAAAACCAGAAGGACTCATTTCTGTTTATAGTGACCACAAAGATACCTAAATTAAATAAAAAAGCGACATGAAAATGTTTTAAAAAGCATAAATTTAAAGTGTTTATATATTTATACATAAATATTATAGCATTAGAAACCTCCCAAATATAGTATATTGCTTTACACAGGAAATTTACACAGAAACTTTACAGCTTTACAACTTTACTTTACAGTGGAACTTTACATAGATTTAAACTTGTGGTGGCGCTCTTTCCCACCTGAACGGTACTTGGTGGCACAGATTCCTCGAATTAAAACTAGAACAGATGTTCTAGATTGTATTATTTGCTGCATAATTACTCATCTCCATTTTGTCAGTGAAATCAGAGCTGATACACTTCAAAAGCCCGGCGGGTGGCGGGAACTGATGGGGCCGTTTCATCGCCTTCTTCAGTTACTAAGCAGCAAGGTTTCTGCAAACGCCCCACACTGCTTCATTATGCCTGCTTCTTTTGACTCTCAAAAACCCCCAACACCCACAAACAGAGACCACAAGAAGCGGTGCCAACGAACCTGACGTACAAAGAGTCTTTAAAGGAACAACGAAACAAACCTTCACAGATACAAAACAGTCTATTGAAAAAAACACCATTTTGAGGAGGAGATTAGAAATTCCTTTTAATGGCAAAAGAGTTCTAGATTAACAGGAGAAGAAAGGAAGAGGGAAAAAAAAAATCAACAGCTCCATTTCAGACTCTGAATACAAACTTTAGTAGGAAGCATCTAAGAGACTTTTTATTTTCCTTTTATGCAGGAAAAATGTGTCAAAGCATGAAGAACACTGCAAAAATATGAAAAAGAGGAGGATGATAAGTGAAGAAGGCAGAAGCTGGAGATCTCTTTATATATCATCATGCATTACAAAGCCTTTAAATATTCTAAATATCCAAATGATGATGCTAGTAAAACATCCAGCTTGGATGCTGATTGGCCAATAAATGCTAAATATCCATGATATGCCTTCAACTCCTATTTAAATATTCATGATATACCACAACTCCTGTTTAAATATTCATGATATACCTTTAACTCTTCAGTTGAAGTCTTCGACTAGTTTCTATGTATAGCACAGCCTCAACTTTGATTCTGAGAAAAAGTAAAGTTTTACTAAAGTAAAGTTTTAAAAACTATAAATTGACACATTATGTGAAACTTAAACTGTTAAAAGGAAAATTATTACACACAGTATCTCTGGTCAGGAACCTGGTAGATTGTTTTCAGTGAGGCATGTGATTTCAAACATGATTAAAGATCTCTGGAGTCGGCTGCTTGACCTTCAGAAAAACCCTCGCTAAATTAAAAATGGAAATGCATGGGCATATGTTAATATAAACTGACCCGCACTGGAAGCCTGCAATACAATTTTCACAGCTGTTCATCAACTTATACTGAAACTCTTCAGTGTGGTATATGCAACATTTATATACATCCTCTTTCTGGCCATCTGCAGTATAAACAGAGTAAGTGCAGAAACTATAAAACACTCACGCACTAAAAATAAAAAAACACCAACAAAAATCCCCACAAGCTTCAACTGGCTCCAAAACTTCACAGGTTTGTATTAGTCAACCAAAAAAATAAAATCATGTTTATAAAAGCAAGTATGATATTATGAAGGATGATATTATGACATCCTAAAAAAAAGATAGACTTATACATATTGAAAAAGATGGACCACACTATATGCCAATAGTATAAAGATGGACCAGACTTTATGTAGTCCATATAAAGATGGACCAGACTGTATACCAATTGCACAAAGATGGACCAGACTTTATGCCAATAATATAAAAATGGACCAGACTTTATGCCAATAATATAAAAATGGACCAGACTTTATGCCAATAATATAAAAATAAACTATAAAAATGGACCAGGCTTTATGCCAATAATATAAAGATGGATCAGACTATATACCAACTGTAAAAGATGGGCCAGATTTTATCCCTTTAGTAAAAGTATGGCCCAGTGAGGCCAATACTTGGACAACTGGTTTGTTATTGCCAACATTTAAAAGCCTGTGATCCAGACAGCTTTAAACTGATACAGTTACTACACAGTAGATTTTAAAAAATTCACTGTGGCCTGGGAAAGCAGCTTATCCACTTATCCAGCTGACATAGGTGGCAACTTGGCTGATATATACAACAGATTAAAATGCAAGTTCCAGTTCAAGCATTTTCAAATGTTTGCAAAGCAACATTATTTGTTTTGAGGATTTAAAGCTGTCCGACTCTGATAGCGTGTCATCTAACCCTCGTGCCTCACACAAATGTCTTCTTTCATCTGCTCACGTTAGCCTGACGCCGTCAGACGGAGATTTTGTTGTTTAGCAGAACTGACAGGTGCTGTTATCGTGCTAGTGCCCCTAAAACTAACAGCGACTTCAGGGACAAAATTAATTATTCTTATTAATCAATAAAGCATTGCAAGTACTTTAGCCTCGGGCTTTTCCTCACAAATCAAAGAAATTTGCACTACATTTACTTTCATCAGTATCACAAAATAATTTCTTCTGTATAATGAAAAAGTTAATTAATCTTTATTTACCGCCATATTGGATGATTACACACTTGGAAATACACTAAAGTGAGGCTTTGTTGTTAAAAAGCAAAGTCCATTAAGTTACGGATTTCTTTCTGGAAGGAAACCTAGAAAGAATAAGACAACATTTCATCATTCAAAAAAAAAGACGTCAATTGACACAGAGGTTAAGCTGTATTAGTGTTTTAATGAAACTATGTGCAGGATAAGACCTCCACCAGACTCCAAACAGCAGCTAAGAGTTTGCAACCCTGGCAAAAAGTCAATCAGTCTGGGAGCGACGAATCAGATCTCTCAGTCAACAGAGAATATAAACACCTGACCGCACTGACCAATCACATAGTCCCTTTATTTATCAGATGCACACAATTGAAAGTGAAAGTGATATGTTTTTGTCAGTTATGGTTACCCATAACCGAAATGTGACCTCTGCATTTAAGTTTATATTAAGTTTTAAGTTTAACTGTTAATTATTGTTAAAGAGTAATAGAGAAAATCTGCTTGCTTTCTCTGGAAACTTCAAATGCTGCAATGTTTTCTGGAGAACATTTATTTCATATCAGTTGATATTCCAAAAACAATATATGGGGACATAGTACGCAAGCAGCTGTTGGACTTGTCCAGTGTCCAGAGATTTGCTTATAATCTTATTGGTTTATATGTGTAAACACTGGGTCATTTTACCCCTTAGGTAAACAAACACCCTTAACAACCTACCAGTAATGTTTACAGAATATGGAGCTACTGTGATGTTTTGCCAACATTTTATCAATTTCTTTTAACAATCTGCTGTACTAACAGATTTTTAAACAAACAAATAAACAAATACAAAAAGGAAAATAACGGTGCTTTAAAATCGAATAAATCAACATTTTGCATGTTGGAATTTAATAATATGAATAGCAACGCAGCCTAATGATTGGTGCATTTGTAAAGTAAATTACCACGGCAACAACAACAGACCCATTAGTGCAGGCTGGCTGCTTTTTTCAGAGAGCACAAGAGCAGTCTGACAGAACCACAATGATGAATGTGACAAGATGGAAGACAAATGGGCTGTGATGTGCGTGCCAAGGAGGATGAGATTTCCTTATTTGAAAAACTCTGTCAATCAGGATTCATCGTGCCACCATTTATTTCATCTTTGGTCAGCGAGCCAAGTGTCTTCCCAGCTAACAGGGAACATTCTCAGAACATTGGGAAAACCTTTAGAGAATGTGAGCCAGTTATCAAAAAACATTCTTGCAGTAATCTTAGTAGAACATACTTTAAACATTATATATCATATTAAATATGAAATAAAATGATATTCTTAAGTTGTTAGCCGAATGTTTTAGAAATGTTACAGAATTAAGATATGTTTAAATAATGCTAATACAACATCTAAAAAACTGAACATTCAGAGCGAATTAGAGTTTATGAGCAGAATTTAACAGTAGTGTTCAAAAACTAAAGCTTTGTTTTGCAACTCTTACATGCTCCGAAATGTTTTGTAATCACAATGAAGGACTTTTTGTTTCCATTTTCTATTATTAACAAAGAGAATTGACTCCACTTCTGTTCACACTTACAGAACACTGTTGAATGTGAATTATAAAGTAGGGCTAAGAAAATCCTGACTTGTGAAAAGCAACTCACCACAATCAAAGCAGAAAAAGTGAAGGCTGGTTAAATTATTCTGCAGGTGGCTGATGACCCTGAAAGTTTGGGTATTTATTTAAGTGTAAACTGTCTGTCGTGAGTCCTTTAGGAGGTCTCTCAGGCGTCTCTGAGAAACGTCTGCTGAACAAAATTTCAATACGCCATCCAGAAGTGAGACACAGATTTGCTGTAAAACTTTTGATCTAATACTCGATGCGAAAATAATTAATTCAAAAGGGAATAAAAGCGCTCGTTTCTAAAGAAGAAACAAGTGGCTGTCATTTATTTGCATTCTAAATCGTGGTTTCGGTTAGTAGAAGGCTAGCCATCAGGGAACAGAGAGTGGCTAATATAATAACTCTGTCTTCACCCTGGAAACCTGCTCTGGTGGATCTACAGTCGAAACACTGTTATTGAAGGTTAATTAAACAGCTTCAAGAAATTAAGCAGGTTTCCAACACTAATACACACCAGGCAAAATGGACCTGAGCTTTAAAAAGACATGCAGACATTATGGGCTCTTACATTCCTTTGCAATTCCCAGCAGAAAGTGTTTAAATCAGAAGTCAAGGCCTGATTCTCTTTTCACACTGTGTTTGCACACTTCTAGATCATTCCTATTATAACCAGAGAAACTGGCTAAATTTCAGTGAGGCATCCTATCATTGCATTCGGACCCAATGCAATGATTGGATGAAGATTTTATGGTCCTGCCTACATATTTATGAATCACTTATACATAAATATATATTGTTATAAATATATCTACCAATTTAGACAGATATATAGACTGACAGACTGACACTGTGACAGACAGACAGACAGATTAGATCACTTTGCTATCAGGATGTGAGACTTTCAACAAGCATAACAAAAACTGTTTCTAGAAACAATCACCATATAATTGTATTAGTTTAGCAACTCAAACCCATCACGCCACAGTGTGACACCAGTCAATTACAGCGTAGCCACTGCGAGCAGCTCATACGAGTGTTTTGTGACAGCGTTACTCACACAGCCTGTAGGGTTGATCTCCTCACAGTGTTCTGAAGACACAAGCAGGGTGTCCCTCACAGTTCAGATCAGAACACATCTGTTTACTGCAATTGAAGGAAGTTTCAAGGTCTCAATGATTAAATCTGGAGAAAACCAATCCTGACACCTTATTACCCATAATGCCTATAGTGCCTTGCAGTCTCGTGTCGGCGGTCCGTGTGGATTTCATGCCTCATTACGCATCCTGTTTAATGATGCTACCATTCCTCATAGCAGACACCGTGAGTGACCAGGTGCAGTATCAAACGTACACCTATTCCAAAAAAGTCCTGGGTGCTCGGAAAACTCAAAGGGAACGTTTTGTGAAGGCTTTGAACCAGTGGCTTAACTAGCTTAGCATGCTAACTAGCTTAAGTGACAGCCCAACATATGAATGAAATGTCCTGTGGTTGGTAAAAACCAAGTTCATCCTAATTGCATTTAAAGCAGAGATTCATAATTGTTTGAAATAAAAATAAACAAATAAAAACAATTCACAACAGTAAGCTTATAGTAAGGATATATATAATTTAAACTGCCTGGCCCAATTTCTTGGGAAATGTTAGTTTGGCTTTATTAGCCTTCAACATAAGCAAAGAAAAGTATGTAAAGTAACCTGCAATTTTATGTTTCAAACAGAGATGGCGACAGAGAGGCATAAGTTACAGACTACAGCTTTATACCCATATCAAAAATTGCTTTTTTACTTTAACTTCAACTTCGTATTAACTTCATGTAACATGACACTGTTGGACACATCTGGCCAATTTGTCTTTTTCTACCAAGTGAAAAGTGGATTGGCTCCAAATCACCAAAGAGTTTGACTGGATACAAAGTAGCATTAAACAACTAACAACATCTGTTGTCACTATGTAAACAATAGATAAAATGAATAAATGTGTAATAACTGAAGAGAAAACACAAAACCATGTTCAAAACGCACAATAGCCCAGGGGTGAAACTAAAAAGCCACAGTGAAAATGACAGAATAAGCAGTAGCTGTATTTTAAGTAGAATCTCTTCCCTCTTTCCTATTCTTCATCCCAGCAGGTCGCTTTGAGTGACAGGGAGGGGCTGCCTGTCAGGCGAGGTGAGGAGGAATGACTGATAAAGACTCTTGAGTCGTGTTTTCCCCTGAGAGTTACGCACAAGCCCTCCGAATTTCCTTCTCCCCCCTTTTCTCTTTCAGAGATCATTCCACCGCTGAGGAACACACACACACGGCTGACAGCACAGAGGTGGGCAAAGCTGACAGAAGTGAGGAAAAATAGCTAAAATTCCCAACATCCGGATCACAAAGTGCCCACAAACTTCTAAGCTGCTCCAGAAAGGATCCGGGGTTAATCATCTTAAGGAAGTTTTCAATGGCAGTAACTCAAAAAGGACACAAGGACTACATATTTTTATATCACAAGTGTGGATTGTTACTGGATTTCTTATTTTGTGCTTTCACCTTCTTCTGCAGTCTCTCCTCATTTAAAGGTACGGTAAGACATTTTCAAGAGACTAGCAATAGCAACCTAGCTTTGAAAGCATAAGATCCCACCCTCCAAATACATATTTTGACTGGCTAGTAGGACATCCTATCATTGCATTTGGGCCGAATGCAATGATTGGACGAACACTTTTTGGTCCTGCACCTTCCACAGAAGACATATGTGTATTTATATTAATAAATTTAGACTGCTTAGTTATTGCTACTAAGACTTTTAACCAGCATAACAGAAATGTTTCTGGAAAAAAATGCCTTCTGTGCCTAATCTGGTGTTCGCTGTCAAACTGTGCGGTTAGATGTTCTTTACGGAGCGCTTAAGAACGAGCAGATGCATCATTTAAAAGAATTAATGAACTGGTTTTATGCTACAGACAGCACAGTGCTGTTCTGAGCAACTGGAAATCCAATATTCTGCAAGGAGATGAGAGGAAGTGTGTAGCATATTGACAAAGACCACTGTCCTGACCACATGCTGGGTCTGCTGATGTTATGACTGGAGACCTTTTACCGTGACCTCCTAAATGAGACAGTTCAGCACAACAGAAATGACTTACAGGCACTAAAATATATGACACACTTGCACTGATGACTGTAGCATTTATAGAGGACTTTCAAGGAATAAACAAAGTGTAGAAAAAAGCCCTGGGCAGACAGAGGAGGATGAAGGGTTCTCAGGCCGGCGTTTGATTGGTTGTAGGAAGGCATTCAAGTGTAAAGCTTTAAAATACTTCCTACATACAAATAAGGCAAATTTGCACAATGAGGTTAAACTGTAAAAAGGTCATTTGTGTCAAAACCTACAGGAAACCTCACTGACTGCTGGAATATGGTCTTAACAGGTGAGGTATGGTGCTTGCAGTAATGTTAGTAGAATATTTCTTTAACATTATACATACACACATGCATATATACATTAAACATACATGCATACACAACAAAAACATTATTCTTATAAGTAATGATTTAAAACGTTACAAAATTTAAAATAAAAAAATACTAAATTAAATTTTTTAAAATAAACTCTTATAGCCAAGAAATAAAACTTTTAAAATTAGCTTATTACATTTTTTTTTATTAATTAATGGAAACATTACAGAAATGTTCTTACAAGCTAAAATTGGTAGCTGGGTCCCCGCAAAGGATTGTGGGAACCTTGAGATTGTGAAGGAAAGGTCATAAAGAGAGATTAGAAACACAAACAGGTTTTTTTAGGATTAAAGTCTGAAAGCAATTTAAAGCAAACGGCCTGTTCCAGCTACTCATTGTCAAAACGCAGGCCTTCGTCATATAATAAAAGCAGCTCAGCTCAGGTGGAGACAAACCTGTATGAGGTTTTGCAGAATGAAATTATAATGTAATGCAGTCACAAGGCAACTGATACAGGTTAGAAATTATTATGTGACATTGAGGAATTGGTCCAGGAGATTTAAAGCTTGTGTTTATGTGTGTTTTATGGTCTGATGAAGAACCGGGTGGCTGGAAATGACAACAAGGTTGGAAGTCAATAAATTGTGTATTTTCTGGAGCTGTGGTGTGCCAATTTTTTATAGGCTGGAATTTAGCCATGCCTGATGCCAGCTAACAATTTTAAGTTAAGAACATTTCTGTAACATTTCCAACAAAAATGTAAAGTGAAGTTTTTAGATGCATTAACATTATTTCTTGGTTATAAGAACGTTAGTCAAGCTTTTTTAAATTCTGTAAACATTTTTAAAACATTCCACTAACTACTGAAGAATAAAGTTTCTGATATATAAATGTTAAAAACATTCTACTAATTTTATTGCAATAACATTGTTTGATATTTTTGAGGGAACTCAGCCAACGTCAAGCCAAAAAACATCAGCCAATGTTCTTAGAAGTTCTCTGTTAGCTGGAATGTTTTTATTTATTGAAAAACATGATGGTAAACCAACCGACTAACAAAATGTTAAGGGGGGGCTTCACTCAGAAAGTAATGAGGCACAAACACAGGAAGTAGCAGTTTTAAGCAGCACATTAAGAAAGACACACACCAGACCTCAGGCGAAGCAACATTCTAAAGTTCATGCTCATCCAGAGGAACACGGCAGTTAACTGAAGCACTAATGAGTGGAGAAGGTACTGCTACATCATGAGGGGGTTGACAGGAGCTTTCGAACTCGTCCTTTCTTGCCGTATATACGTATATACGCATATGTATATATATGTGTGTGTGTGTGTATATATATATATTAATGCAAGCAAAAGCAGGGGAAAACCACATGTTTTTAATTCCACTGCTGGGAATCTGTTCCGCCTACAGCCATTAAAGAATCCAATGCCTCCATATCTCCAGCCTCCCATAGTGTCTGCCCTCACGTTCCACATCACTGCCTTTCATCTCCATCACAGGCCCGCCTGCTTTACCAGCTTCCTCATACACACACATTCACAGGTGGGAGCGAACACGTATCTTGAGCTTTGTAAACACTGGCCACAGTTCCAACACCACCTTTCAAAACAAAAACACTTTCTGAAGACAAGCAGATGAATTTCTTCCACAAGTTCTGAGAAGAACCGACTAAAACATCCAATTGTGAACCTGTTGAAGCTCTTGTCGTCGACACAAATCAGACCAGACAGTTTCATTTCCCCAAAAATGTTGCCCTTATTACCAAACCTGTAATGTACAATCAGTCGGCTGGGCGTAAAGCTGCTGTCACAGAATTTTCCCAGAAGGCTCAATTTTAGCAGTGAAAAGCAGCATGTCAAATAATGAATAATGGGGTAGCTGTCATTTAAAAATGGTTCTTTTTGCATGTGTCGAGTATTGTGAGTTCTGGTGGGTGGCGCCACGGGGGTCCCGTGTGACGTCTGATGGAGAGACTGACTGAAGTGGGTCAGCAGCACTGTGTTAAACACACACTGTCTAGGGTTTGTCTTCCAGCACAAGAGTTCAGCCACTGCTATAAATGGAACAACATAATGTCATCCAATAGGATCTCAGATGTTCCTTCACTGGGTTTAAAGCGAATCTTTTATATCAAATGTGCAGATACAACTGTAAGCAAGCAATTCAAAGGCAGGACCCAGACACGGTTCCAGCTAACAACTTTGGGTTGCAAGAATGTTTCAGTAACGTTTCCATAAAGTAACAAAAACATTAAAAATGTGATTTTGAAAGTTCTAGAAATTTTCAAAACCTCCAGTTCTTTAACGTTATTAAACTAAGAACGCTATTCAAACATTTCAATTCTGTAATGTTTTTAAAACATTACACTAATAACCGAAGAATAATGTTTTTAATATGAAATTAATTGGTACTGTAAAAAAAAGACATATTATAAACAACATAACAGGTGTCCCAGAAAACACAGTGTAGGAGACACAGAGAATATGACACATAAAAGGTCATGTAGCATTTGGATGTGTGTGATAAAATGAATATAATCCAATTAAAACATAAGAAATGATAAACAACCAATCAACACCTGCGTCACCCACACATGATATGGTCATGTGACGCTGGTACTTGCAATAAATAAATAAAACTATTTGCATTTGTTCTGAACACTGAAAAAAAACAGGAAATGTTTCTCTGCAAACCACAAATATAGGATATGAGCTTGAAAGTGTGACCACTAGATAAACTGGTTCTTCAAAGCCACATTAACACCTGCTAAAACCAGAAAAAACTACAGAAAACACTTGCAGCTATAAGAAACAGCTATAACTGACAGCTAGGAAACCACAAACAGCTGTCTGCTTAACAAATGTGTGAGGTCACGGCACAATCACGCATAATTAGTGACGCCTATGTACTGTATATTAATATTAATCGTGATTTTTAACATACAACAACTACATTGTATATTAAATGTGCACACCAAAACATTATTTTCTATTTTAAAACAGTTTCCACCAGCCTACAAAATCAAACTGATTTCCTACTCTCATTCCACTTCCTGTGACATCACAGTGGAATTCTGGGAAATTTACAGTGATTTATGATGGAGAAAGGTGACTCCCTGTCGACACAGCTAACTTGTGATTTAGCCTGAGGGGGTCCGTATCTGTTCTCCCTCAGGCGTCAGGGAGGCACATTCATTATGGGCTGGCAGAGACATAAGCCTGAGTCATGGGTGCATCTATCAAAGCTTAGAGATGAGAGATTAAAGGCCAGCTTACCTCATGAGCAAATGTAACGCTGCATCACAAAATGTACCACTGCAGCTAAACCCAGGTAACCATTTTAGGTTGTGAGAACATTTTCCTAATGTTTCCATTAAGTTACAAAAATGTTATTTTGAAAATTTAAAAAAAACATTGCAAACTTTTTTTTGGCCTTGTATTAATGTAATTGCTTGGTTTTAAGAACATAATTAAGACATTTTTAATTCAGTAAGCTTTCTACAACATATTACTAACAATTTAGAAATAACACTGTGAGAGACAACTTTTACAGAACATTAGCCAACATTCTAAGAATGTTCCTGTTAACTGGGCCAGATGGCGTAGGTGTGCGTAGGTTTGTTTTGGTTTGCCTAATTGTGTGGAGCAATGGAGCATCACACAATATCTCATACAGCTTTCTGAGACGTTCTGATCAATACAGCCACTGTTACAACACAGCAAACAAGAAAAGGAAATGGAAGATGATTAGGCTAAAAAATCAAACCATTTGCCCTGTTTTCCTGCTCCAATTTGCCAGTCAGGCATGGATGCTGATTAAAAGGCCATTTATTCCCGCAGTAACTTAGGTCATTGTTATAGAGCTGTGCTTGTTGGCAAGATCAAAGGCTACACACAGCTAAACACAACAGTAACAAGCTTGTGAAGTCACACTTTCATTACGGTTATCTAAAATGTGCTCAGATAACTAACCAGTTATTCGTGGAAGTCTTTGATGAAGTTCTGCATATTACCAGAATCCACAGAAAAGCTACAGAAGTGGACAAACAGAGGAAGTTATCAGGGGGAGCATGATGGAGACCTCCAAACAAAAAATGTCCACCATACACAGGTGGAGACAACAAAGCCAACTCAAAAGTCAAAACATACAGAGGGAAATTCTACACAGCTAAAACATCCACCACAGGTCCTTCACGGGACTTTAAGATGTTTATTTTTTTTTTTAAATACTTTCATATATCCCCTAATCTATCTCTTAGTTGCTATATAGTGTAACTATATAGAAGCAATTTGCAGGCACTTTATCTTTTGTCATTCAATGGCAGCCAATGGCGTGAGTTTGGGGCGCTGCCGGCATTTATATTTTAAATAGTACAATTATTTTGCAGTCAGTGTATTGCTTGTGT
>JAZGTK010000593.1:0-60345 GCA_036877625.1 Ambastaia sidthimunki
TCCTTGTTCTTGCGGAGCTGCTTGGCGGCTTGCGCCATGGTGCCGCTGCGGTAAGTGCTGCGCCTGTGACGGAGGCTGTCCCTGCGCCGGCCAGTGCGGGAGTTGCGGTGGCGCTACGCGCGCCTGGAAGAGTGAGCGCCCTGCGCGGCTGTAGGTTTCCCCAGCAGCGTGCCACAAAAGAGAGGCTGCCACTCGCTCGCCTGCCTGCTCCTCATCCAAGCAAGAACCAGCCCCTCCCCTTTCCCTCCCTCCCTCCCTCCGTCTCTCTCTCCCTCCCTCCCTCTGTCTCTCTCTCTCTCCCTCCCTCTGTCTCTCTCTCCCTCCCTTCACCCGGCAGCCAGTCACGCAGTCTGAGGTTCAGTACTGTAGGTATACTGCAGCATCTCTCATTTTCTCCTCATCTCCTCGTCTCTGTTCTTTGGTTTTTTGTTGTGAGCTCTTGGTGCAGATCTGCGTATATGATGCCACATTCATTAACCTATCAGTGAACGCACAGAATCGCAAATTCATGATTTAGCAGAGCTTGGTTTTCTCTCAGATATACAGTAATAAGACGTAAGGAGGGTTTTTTAGACAGACAGGATCATACAAGAAAATCATACCTTGATTTATTATTTATATTGTTATTCATAAGCTCTCAATTCCAGTAGGAGGGCTGCATCATCTTAGCTGTCTTCAGTGCGGTGCTTGGCTGGACTCATTTTCAGGTACTAACTGAAGTCCCCACTGATTGCTAAACTGTTTACATCTTACCCCATAAGAACTGCGTGTTCACTCCGTCTCACCAGTCTGGGGACGGTGAGAAAGCTCGTGCATGGTTGTTTATGCAGTAACCGAGTCCAATTCAAACCTTTAAAATCTAAATAAGAACATGAGGTGAGTATATGACATTATATGAGGTTGCATTATAAACTCTACATTGTATTAACATGCCTGTCTGTTGCTCTGACATTGATAAACAATTCGATTCACATGTATTTGTATATAATTTTTACAATACATTTTAAATAAGTTGCCATCCACAGCCATTTTTACTGAATTTACAGGGACTCATCATCTGTATATATTTCAGTTCATAAAAACAGACTATTGTTTGTTATTTGTGAACAGGTGGGATACAGTACAGATACAGTACTTTCTGTTTTAATAAGAGCATTGGTTGTGTGTTTATAAGGGACTGAATTGAAGATATATTAAGAGGAACCTTCAGTGCATAATAACTCAGACCAAGAGACTGATGGCTGAGTCACGTGACCTCTGCAGCATCAGTCACATTTATTTATGATGTCATGACACTGAACTCTCCATCATCTGCTGGAAATCAAAATGATCCACTTATTTCCTGCTGGGCTCTTTGATACAGAAACACTCAGACATTTGTGTAAACACGGGTCTATATGATGAAAAAATAATATTAACACTGTTAACAAACGCTTTATATCCTTCATGATGGTTCCAGGTTCAAATGAATTCATCACGAGCATTTCATCTGTCTAAAGACACGTTTAAAAACTGCACCATAACCTTCGTTTTTATCCGGTTGCTATTATTTATCATGTGTTATTGGTGTCTGCGTTACAATTGTACATATAAAACTTATAATGTAGCACAAAAGCGAGCTAGAAATTTATACGTTATTTGTATTGCCGATTGTTTACGAATGTAATAGGCCTGTATTTGTTAAACTCATGGATTAACAAGCATATTTTTGACAAATTTCCGTCTTATTTTGCCTAGATTAAAGTTATGGCGAGATACTGGTTAATGAAGTGCAAATATACTCACATACAGCAGTCAACACATTTTAACAGGATGTTTGTGTGAATGCACACAAATGTTTCACAAATGTATCATCTTGGTCTTCGGTTAGTAGCGCCATCTAGCGGCGTTTAATCAATACAGCACGACGCTATTTCAACACCACATGCAACATTTTCTTAAAACAAAAGTTGTAGTTGTTTTGTAAATTTTAATATAAACATTTTATTGTTCTGCCCTTTCCACAGAAGATATATTTAGTGATTGCTGTATGTGAAGAGAATTTCAACCAGCATAACAAAAAATGTTTCTTGTCCACCCTGCTTTTAACACACATGAAAATGATACATACATTATAAACAACTTGAAAAGATCACTTTTGAATTTATTATTTTTATTTTATCGTCATATCCAGAGACATGAACAAAAGGAAATTTGCTCACAGTATTGCATAGACGGACCTGTACAGTTTAAACTGACAAGTGTAAATACACAATCTAAATCTTGCTTTGAAGCACTTCATTCTGGGTTCTTCAGTTTATCACCACAGTGGCGTATTCAGTTCCTGATTCAAACTTCACAGCAGAAGCAAAGTTTTCACAAGAGGCTGAATGATTCACTGTGGCATAAAATATCTCATCTTCTGCTTTCTGTGAAAAACAAGCCAAACCATCCAATGACACGATGTTCATTGTTCAATATATGCTGAAAAAGTAACTGAAGAAATATTGGTAATGTTTATAATTGCACAACGGGTGTCACTGTAATATTACATATTCGGAGGTAATGCAATAATTTTGACTTCCTAGAAATGCATTTCCTAGAAATGCTTTTGTTTTTGAGGGGAAAACATTTTTATGTACCTCTGTTATCTCCTCCTGCTCTTCCACAGTAGAGGGATCAACCCTGTCACAATTAAAACAATCATATATATATATAAAATATCCAAGGTTTATAATATCACATAAAAAGCATTTATGTGTTTATGAGGCAGCACCGACCTCGCTGGTTCAAACTGTCCTCTGCGCCCTAAACAAATATTTAAAGATTTTAATGACAAAATAAAGATACTGGGCAGCAACAACAAAACATGCGGCCATAATTTGTCTACAAAAGAATAATATTTTTGACAGGAAGTGTAATTCTTTGGTTGTTATATATACAGTATATATTTAGAGAAATATACATGTTACATGCACATTTGATGAATCAACATCTGTTCATAGTTTCCTACCTTGTTTTGTGTTCACACAGATAATACATGAAATGATGAAGGTAAAGAACGAGAACAAAGCAACAATCCCCAGCATAACCAGGACAATGAGAGTATGTATTCCAGAAAGATCTAAAGATGGGCACAAAATGATCCATTAAAAAAGTCAAGATAAAGTATTGTTTCTTAAGCCCTTGTATTACTTTGTACTTTTAAATGAATAATATTTACGCAGCCTCCACACTGTGATGGTGACGTTAGGGCTGAAGTGATGGTCGGTTTTACAGTGGACATTAACAGCTGTCTGGAACTGCTGTCCAGCTTTACTCTCTAACAGCTGTTGTCCACTGACCATGAGCTCACAGCAACAGCTGCTGGTATTTTGCTGGCCCATGAGTCTGGAGTCACTGTAGAAAGAGCACCGTGATACATTCTGATCCTTGTGACAGCACATCACAGAAGTTTGGTCACTGAGAGTCATCATCCCAACTCTGGCAGTGATAGAAGTGCCTAAGCAAGAATAAGAGATTTAAAAAATTGAGGTATTTTTAAGTTATGTTTACAAATGCATTACACACAGTAACCACAAATAGTATGAGAAACCAGGGCTGCGTCACATTTATTACTCCAGTAAATGTTCTTCTTAGTAGATTATTGAAAAACTCAATTTCTGCGACATTTCCACTGTTGTTACAGAACAATAACTTGTCACACTTGTCTGGTGAGACAACCAGCCCCGGTCTTCTCAACACACTTAAAGCCGGTATTATAAACTTGATGTCATCTAAATTAGCTTAGCAGACCAATCACAAGAAATGATGGGTAAACCTCATATTATTAGCCACATACCTGCATGTGCCACCTTTGCAGTAAGACTGACTGTAACACAAACCACTCAGTTTTAAAGCTGAACCACTTTAATACTTGATTTAATACTTCCTGTGTATCATAATATATAATAATAATGTTTTACTTACAGAAAACAAAGAAATGAAGCAGCTGGATCATAATTGATCTTAATTTTAAGCTAGTCTTCATTAGATCTAGCAGGAAAAAAGCAACATTTAAAGAAAGCCAACAAACAGGATGCAGTTTCTACTTTGCATGTGCTATTTTTTACATATTTTTGTAACTGTGCATGACATATTTCTCTCCATTGATTCCACATTTACTTTGTTTTAGAACTGGAACTATATAAAAGATTTAAACAAACCTCATCAAAGCAGATTGCAAATGTATACAAAATACTGAACAATAAACTGATGGGTTATATTGTTTAAGATACTGAGAACCACAATGTGTACAGCTGTGTAGTTTGTCATGGTTCACTTGGCAAGTAAATGAAAGGAAACAGATGGAAGATCTTCTCAGCCACTTCTGACACTGTTGAATTCTCAGAGATATTTCCAGCTGTATTAAAGCAGTCTTTGACTAAAAAGTGACTTTTCATTTTAGTTTCAGTTTACTTTAATAGATGTGTATCTGAATGAAGTCATGGATTTTAAAGAAAAAAGCTTAACTGGAAAAATGCAAGACTTGTTTAAGACAAACTTTCAGCACAAACTTGTCATTTTTTAATGTTAATATATTTTAATCACAGCTTAAGCAAAAAAAAGCATATACATAATTTACAGTTTTGAATAGTGTAAACACTTTCAAAACACTCTGCATAGCAACACTGGCTCACACTGCACAGCAATACTGAAATTAAAAACACCACTGTCGCTAGGTTCCAGTTATGATTGCCTTTATTAAAATGTAGGAGGCTGTTAAAAGTTATAAGATAGTCAGTGAGTTTCTATGACAGATCATACAAAAAAAAACCTTCATGAATTGTATAAGTTGTGTTAAAAAGTCACAGAAGGGCTTGTTGAATTAATAAATACATAAAAGACAAACAAATAACCAGCCTGTAGTAAAACTCAAAATAAATTTGCGATAAAACAGATAGATTTTGACATAAAAGCGGTACAAATCAAAGCATTCAGTAAGTCAGAGTTTGTCTGATGTTGCTGGGTTTGGGTTCTGAGTGGTGTTGAGCTCTAGAGAAGACAGGGCATCATCAAGCCCTCCAGAGGCCGAGTCCTCTTTAGCTAACTGGTTACTCTTGCGAAGCTGACAGGCCTGCTGGTAGGGGGGCCGAATAGGAGGTTGGGTGGGTGGCAAATACTGATATTCTTTAGAGGAATCAAGCTGTTTGAAAATGAAACAAATGAAACAACATTAATAGCATTCACAGAATTAATTCATTATATTTATGTGACGTGATATAAAAGACTGGCACCTGAAGTGGATAAGTCCTGTCTGAATCAAAAGCACTAAGGTCTCCACAAGCAAGGAATGGGACAATTATTCGGTTTGGTCCCTCTAACTGGTTAAAGTCAACATCTGGGTGGGATAACAAAACACAATTGACCACACTGAACCTTTTTAGCACATCAGTAACTGCAGCAAAAAACACACAAAAAGGAACTGGAGTAGCTGCGACAAAGGGCAGTAAAAAATATTGCAACATTACATTTTACAAGAGCTGATATTCTACACTACAGCATGTTACCGTAAGAGTGGTCCAGTAAAGGATTGGACATGTTGGGAACATAACCTTCAGGTGGAGAATAATTCTGACACACCACAAATGCCTCTATAAGACAGAAACACAAAACAAAGGTTAAAGTCTGCACAGAGTAGTTTTAGTCCATTCTTGTTATTAAATTCTGCACTGATTGGAATCTAGAACAAATATCTGATGCTGGAACCGTCTTCGGTTCTTTGTGGTCGGCACACACACCAATGCTGGAGTTGCGACTGCTGCGTGGTTTAGCGCAGGTTACAGAACTGAAGAAGATCTTGAGCTGGGAGTAGAGCAGGGTCACATCTTTCCCCCTGAAGATCTACAGAGACAAATGGAAGTTCAGCAGAAAAAACATTCCTCAGACAAAATTCAAGAGATCTTGTAACGACAACCTGACAATGTAGAACAAGGTCAACAAAACGTGTGCTAATGACATCGCTTACTTTTGCCACAAAGTTGCCGCCTGGTTTAAGAACGTGTGTGGTAATATTGAGAGCCTGTGAAAATAAAAACAAATCTTGGAACAGCAGCTCACGAGCTACATCAAAACTTAAATACTCCAATATGCTGATATTTACTCCACTATATTATTAATATATTTATGTATTATAAGTAAACCACAAGAATCAATAGCAGACATTCAGAGAATAAGCAGTGAATACATACAGCGAGCAGAAGCTGGGCTTGAATATACTCGTCCACATCATGAAGTCCTGTAACTATTAACAGAAACAGACTGTCAGATGAATTCAATGATACACGCACTGATCATTTAGGATGAATTTGACCATTACAAGATGACAAACAGAAGCTTGTTTATTTCTTACCATCGGGGGCGCCGTCACACACAACCAAGTCTGCAGACTGCCCTTCAAAATGTCTAACAATCTCCTGAGCCGTGGAAATCTACAGCACAAACATGTCAATGCACATGAAGCTGGAAGATCCGCATTCAAAATACTCCTGAATATTAAAGCACTGATGTTTGGCTAATGATAAAGTCACACAGACATTTGGGTAACTTGATCTCAGCCATAACACAGGAAGGATGTCATTTAACTCGTCTGCTATAGCACCTTAGTAATGTCTCCCTGAATCTGTGTGACACCCGGCAAGGGAGCCATCGCCTGCAGGTCCACTGCGACAATCTTCACCTCCTCACTTTTGTCTTTTCCTCTGAAACACAATGAAAGTAACATAGAGACCTCTGAATACTGTACCCACATAGTTTACTTAAACGAATGCAGCCTTTAACTGGTTAGTATTTAAACCGTATGTGCAAGTTGTTATCACTAACCAAGTGAATTTTAGCACAGAAAGAGGAACTGACCGGAGCTTGCGACTCAGCACTTGACTCCAGCTTCCAGGAGCTGCACACAGGTCCACAGCACGACTCACACCTGAACACATGCACAGTAATGTCAACAAACAGTCACTCTTGCAGTACTACAACCCATACTGCAAACACTACTTGACTTGTATCAGTGACTGTTAAACTGTCTCAACACTGCATTCAGGCTTAACTTCACCCTTAAAAAGGTTGAACTCCTCGTCCAGCTGGAGAAGTTTGAAGGCACTTCTCGCTCTCCAGCCTTCCTCCTTCGCAAGCCTGTAGTAAATATCTCGTTTGTCTTTGGAGGAACGTCCCATTTTACCTCTTTAGACTCAGTTCACTTATTCTGTAGATAAATAATGACAAAATTGTACAGTTACTTCTGTATACTGGTTCTGCGCCAACATTAGAAGCAAGACACACTCAGGACGATTTACAGAAACCTAATAACGAATATAAATATACAAATGTATACAAAACTAATAAAATGCACGTATAAATACAGCATTAAACTCACTGGATAAATAATAACTTACATGATGTTTTTGCACCCACCACGTGAGTAATTCTTCTTCTCGCCGGGTTGCAGTGAGATGATCAGGACAGCACATCGCCACCTAATGAAGATCAGCAGTATTACACAAGAAATGTGTGTAAAAACACCATCTTATGATGTTTGTGATGACTGATGTTCTTAAAAGTCTACAGATGTTCTTAATAAACATTTGCATGTAGTGATGGTGGTCATTCGCAATGCCAATGAGATACCTGTACCTGAAACTCAATAAAAGAGGATTAAAATATGTTCTGAATTTGATTATTTATAATTGGTAAATTAATACAATAGAAAAGATAGTCACGACACAGTATTACTTGTGTAGGTGTAGCATTGCCATTTTAGTAAGCAATTTACTTTGGGGGTTGGGGGTAGAATACAGTTAGGTGGGTAAATTGGGCCTGTCCAAATAATGCCCCCCAAATACTAAAGCTGTCCATGTTGATAGAATGAAATGCATCATTTTACATACAGTATTGCTAGTATAGGTGTATCAGACCCATTTTACTGACATTTTTCTATATCTACAGTAAAATGCATCATGTTTCGTCAAGTTGGGCATTTGAAGTTGGGTTCAGTAGAGCTTTTGTCCGAACTTTTCGTGTTTAAACTGCCATCTACACCAAAACAAGACGGTACTGAGCTTGTGCACGTGCTGGTGGTCTCAGGCCCGGGGGTCGGAAACGGTGGCAGGATTTGGGATAGGAAATATCATTAGTCTGATATAAAATCAATAGCAGTCCATGGAACAGCCTCACTAACAGAGTTCAATAAACATCTGTGTGTGAATGCAGTGCTTGTCTCAGTGCTTGTCTCAAATATTTATATATCTTATATTTTTATTATGATTTTACAGTAGATACAACTGTAAAATTGTATAAAAATCATATTTTTATTTTAATGTATCAGAATGAATGTAGAAAAACAGACACGGGTCTTTGGTCAGAACCAGTTCTCGCGATATTTCTCGATATTTCCGGTGTTGTGAACGTCTCTGGGAAAGATGGCGGTCAGCATCCGAGGCCGTCCTATGCGAAGTATACGGATGCGAGGTAAGATTAAACCCAGTCTGTTTGACCGATTGATACATCTGATCATATAAGATGATGACGATCATCAGCTACACCTGAACCAAGTGTCTTTTCCTCAATGTTTATTATTGTCTTCACATAAACAGGTCGAAATGACAGTGGGGAGGAAAACGTACCCGTTGATCTCACCAGAGGTAAGTGACCACCTAGACAACATTTCTGGCCGTCATAGGCGTGTTTGGATTATTTGATCCCCACGTCCCAAATGTGTCCATAAGGCCCAAAAATGCTGTCAAGGTAAACAACACGCTGTATTTTAAAACACAGAACTACAGCAAGACAGACGGCAGTGATATATTACAGTCCTCATGCAAGAATCCCCTCTCCTAGATTTGAAATTTCCTAAAAAACACAAATAGATGTCGTGATAGCAAATGCATGTCATTATGTATAAACGTTACACGAGTGTTATATCGCGTTACACGAACGTTATATTATCTTTAATGTCCACAGTCGTTTAGCAATACATGGCTGTAGCTAGATAACATGTTTAGGTTTCATTGTAATAATTTTGCTGATGTTGTTGTTTTGTTGTAGTCTGTTGTTATTGTAAATCATGATCTTTTTTGAGTCACACTTCTCATTCATCATCTGACAGCATTAGACGATCAGTGTTTATAGCTGTCAGATGTTTCTGTCAGATATCCGTGTGGTTATCAATGCAGAAACGCTCAGCAGTGTGTACATATATTGTTTTACTGCACACAAGATTACAGTTTGTGTTTTGTAGGTGAAACAGGCTCTTAATGTTGTCTGTATGTTGTCCCCAGGTCTGTAAATAACATGTTAGTTTGAACAATGCAGGTTGTTGCCAGTTGTGATCATAACAAACACATTTGCAGATTCTTTGCTGAGATAAGCTGTGATCACGCAGTGTTGTGATTGCTGATGTTATTGAGATGTTTTATTCACAGTGATTCACGGTGACTCATTCTGAATTCTTCCCAGTATTATGAGAATTTGCTTGGAAACTTGAGTCTTGTAGTTGCATTTCATTAACTCTGGACTGTGACATTTTTGTGTATTTTACTTGTATTTGACAGTATATATCAGGGAGTCTGGGAACCAATTAGAAGGTTTTGCTTTGTTTTAGTACAGGTTAATAAAAATACTTCTTGTGTGACTGCTTGAGGAAGAGTCATTAAGAGTTTGATGTGTTGTGTGTTTGAGTGTGTTTTCTTTAATAAGTTTAATAATAATACAGTCGCTCAAAGTTACACTACAACACCCCCTTCGTAATTTTAAAAAAGTTAATAATTGAAGAAAAGACCACGTAAACGAAAGCATTAAAAAACACAGTAGACTAAGATAGTTACTAAATTTAAAGGTAAAATGTGTGATATTTGCACCACTAGTGGTGCCAAAAGGAATTGCAAAAACAATGAGTTTCCTCAGACATTTATCTGCCATTGGTCTGACAAACAGATCTGTTTACCACAAACTCACACTGGTTATGCTGGTGTTGCTGTGGTGGGTTAGTTGTTATGCTCAGTTACTATGTAAGAAAGAAACGTGAGAGACATTTATAATTCATTTACGATCAGTTCATCTCCATTTGTAAGCTAGATGATGTCAGGAAGTCCCACTGTGTTTTAACATGGCCTGATGTTTTCAGTGGTCAGGCTAATTCACTTTATGCCACTGTGTGTTTTCTAATGTTACTATTCTGTATTTGATTTTGTCCATTAAAATATTTCTGTGCTTCCTGCCGTTGTAAGAGAACCAGCAGTGGAGATGATGCAGTTACTTTAAAGCTGCAGTTTGTAACTTTTGCCTCTCTATTGCCATCCTGTTTGAGACATAAAATTGTTTTATTGTTGTAAAATTGTTCAGTGTACTCCGTATGTTGAAGCCAAACTGACATTCCCAGGAAATCGGAACTGACAGGTCAAATTAGAAATAATAAAAATGATTTCCTATTATAAAATATTATTAAAAAATTATTTTAAGCTTGCAGTTGCCATCAGGGGAATCAGTTTTCAATACAGATCTGTTATGTACTTGTTCAATAGATTATGTTTTGTTTATTTTTTATACCAAAAGTTACCGATTGCAAAACGAATTGTCTCTCTGTTCATCCTCTCTATAATCTCTTTTTCTAGACCCCTCTGATAACATGCGAGAGGTTCTCCAGAATGTGGCCAGACAGCAGGGAGTCTCAAACATGCGCAAACTTGGCCACCTGAACAACTTCATCAAGGTTGGTCTTGAGTGGCAGGTGTTGCAGTGTCTCAAGGAATGCTGAGATATATTATATTAACGACCCAAAAGCCAACATTTAGACGTTACTTGGCTCTGATCAGATCTTGTTTCATGGAAATCTCCTTTCAGGGATTTAGCTGTAGAGCGACAGCTTTGTCAGATTTTGGCAGGTGATCATGCGTGACGCTGTCATAAGTGATAAACTCCTCAGTCCTTTTGGTCCAACAGGTTTTATCAAGCCAGCCATGCCGTTGGCTTTATAAGCCATCTGCACGTAAAAAAAAAATATTTTTGCATGAGCATGTTTTTGACAATCTGATGAATAATTAAAGTCAGGTAATAATTGATTGTTTTTAATACAGCTACTCTGCAATGTCGGGCACTCCGAGGAAAAGTTTGGCTTTACCTATGAAGAAATTATTATCTGGTGAGTCACAAAGCAACTTGCAACAAACTACATTAAGTCAAAGTCGTAAGGTTATAAAACAGTAATTAAAATTGTACTTCCTATTAAATGCCTCTGCTGTTATTGTACACGATTCATCTTGTCTTATTACTCTAAAATGTTTTCATACTCTCTATTCAATTTAATGATAATTTCTCTACCTCTAAAACAACTTGTCTTTTCTGCTGACATCATCAAGGCTGCATGGGCGGGGCATGAATTAACCTCATAATAATGTCTGTAATCTGTAATTAACCACATCATATCAAATCTTGTCCTACGTTAGTTACTGCTAATATTACAATAGTCACATCACACGTTAGGTTAAATGCTAATAAATGCTGTTTCATATTGTTTTTTTTCTAGCCTCAGGTTAGCGCTGCTCAATGAGGCTAAGGAGGTGAGGGCGGCCGGCCTGCGCGCCCTCCGGTACCTCATCAGAGACAGTTGTATCCTCCAGAAAGTTCTGCGTCTCCAGGTGGATTACCTGATTGCCAGGTTAGTATGGGGTAGTTGTAGCTGAGCTCAAGCCTGGGCCAGTGTTCAGTTATGGATAGTGGGGTAGTTGCTCACTCCTTCCATAAGAAACAGGACTTGATGCTAATCCATGTTGAGCTGTGGATCATCTCCTGTTAGGATCTTATTCTTTGTGTATGTGGAAGGAGATAGAAGGAGAGTTCGTGTGAAGAGCTAGTGAAGTGTGGTGGTGGATGGGTTACTTGCTCTGTATCCCGCTGTAGGTGCATAACTGAGCCTGCAGCTGTATCTTTCTGTCTGTGCAAGTCAGATCTTGTATGGGATTATGAATCGGAATGAATTTAGAAGTAATATTCACCCTGTTCAGGGCATGTTTTGTTGGGGCATTTAGGTTCTGAGTGCATTGATTATTAACGTGTGACCTTTGACCTGCAGATGCATCGACATTCAGCAGAGTAACGAGGTGGAACGCACACAAGCTCTCAGACTGGTGAGAAAGGTGAGGTCAGATGGTCTTCTGTTCGGTTGCATCAGTTCTATAATAAAAGTTTTGATTGTAATGATGGGAATGAGAAATCAAAGTTTCAAGACTTTTGGCAGAATTGGGCAGAGGCTGTTGTTGCATCTTGCTATAGACTAGACCAAAAGTAAAACCATGATCCCTCAGTGAATGTGTCTTCTCTCCCACACTTTTCCAGATGATCACTGTGAACGCCCTGCTCTTCCCTAGCTCAGTCGCAAACTCCCTCATTGCCGTGGGCAACGGCGGACTGCAGGAGCGTGATCGCATGGTTCGCGCATGCATCGCCATTATCTGTGAACTTGGTGAGTTGATGCAATAATGCAATAATTTGACATTTTATGCATTTGGCAGACGCTTTAATCTAAAGCAACTCGAACCCACAACCCATTGCTAATGCATTGCATTGCTAATGCAGTGCTCTTCCAATTGAGCTACAGGAACACTTACAAGAAAGAGCATTGAAACATTTAAAGCCATCAGTACAGATGTTAAACTCCTAAATGTTCATGTTTGTGGCCGCAGCACTGGAGAACCCAGAGATTGTGGCTAAGAGAGGTGGTCTCAGCACCATTCTGAAGAATGTAATCGACTGTCAGCTCAGTCGCATCAATGAAGCTCTGATCACCACCATCCTGCACCTCCTCAACCACCCACACACACGGCAATACGTTCGTTCAGACGTGGAACTTGAGGTATTGATCTCTCTACTGTCTCTTCACATCTTCATAACAATCACCAAGTGGTCTAACAATCTTCTGTGAAAAGCACAGACCATAAAATTTTGTCCAGTCATTGCATTCGTCCTACTTGCCTGTCAAACTCATCTGTGCGTTCATGTGTTGAGGAGCCGTGGCTTTAGAGACCGCTCTGTAGTGAGGACGGGATCTTAGCTTTCAAAGCTAGCTTCCTAATGCTAATCTTTATGAAATTGGCAAACTAACCTTACTTTAAATTGCCTTTGCAATCATTCGTGTATGTGACATGGACTGCTGACCAACAATGTGAACTGTAGCAAATATGTATCGTCTGAAAATTGTTAACACTGTTGTGTTTACTCAGTTGTGATCTTATCATACAAGAATCGTTTATAAAAGACAATAAAAATCACACCGTGTACAGCCTGCCAACAATGCAATTTGTTTGTTTTGTTTTTTAGCAAATCCTGGCACCTTACACAGACTTTCACTACAGACACAACCCAGACACAGCTGAGGGTCAGCTCAAGTGAGTGTGCTGCTTTAAGACCCTTCATAGTCATGGTAAAACTTTTGGAAAAGCAAGCGTGCAACTGCTCAGGCTGTGTTTTTACATGTGTGCTGTTTTTACAGGGAAGACAGGGAGGCTCGGTTTCTGGCCAGTAAGATGTCCATTGTTGCATCTTTTCGCTCTTGGTCAGGTAAGCTTATTTTAAGACCCATGACCTTGGTGTTGCTACAGCCATGCACTACCAGTTGAGCTACAGGCACTACATTCATATTTTGTGGAAATCCACACAGAAGTTCTACAGATCTTGTCTGGGACTGAACCCTTTTTGTTTCACTGTACCTCCAGGCATCATTAACCTCTGCAAGTCAGGAAACTCTGGGATCCAGTCTCTCATTGGTCTGCTGTGTATACCAAATATGGAAGTGAGGGTATGATGACATGAAATTCAATAGTTTGTTGTACACACAGGATGCAAATACTGTATCCTGTTTTTTTAAAAGAAACATTATTGTGCTTGTTTTGTGTTTTTATATATATTCTACAATGGCATAGACGTTAGTAACAATAATCATTCAGTTAATGCAGTCATATCATTCAGAACATGTTGAGGTGTTTTTACACATCAATCTCTTTTCAGCAAGGTCTGCTGGAGGTGATGTATGATATATTTAGACTTCCTGTTCCCGTTACGACACATGATTTCATAGAAGCTCTTCTCAGTGTGGGTGAGTGCTACCTCTGTCTGTTCACACTGATTGACTGATGTATCCATATGTCTTTCCAGACGTTTATAACATTTAGTGTGAAATCACACTTTCTTTCCAGACCCCAGCAAGTTTCAAGACACCTGGAGGCTGTCAGATGGTTTTGTAGCCTCAGAAGCAAAAATTATACTTCCGCACAGAGCACGGTCCAGGTAAAAGCATGCTGATTAACCGTAAAACCGATTAACTTATGAAGCAAAGTTTATCTGTCATCCACCTTAAAAAGTGTTGACTTGAAAATCATACGTTTTTTCTTTTTTTGTATCCACTCAGACCTGATTTGATGGATAATTATCTTGCCTTGCTACTTTCTGCCTTCATCCACAGTGGGCTTCTAGAGGTAAATTTACCCTATTTACGTTCTAAATGTCAACTGCAAGTATCGGTTATATTATTCCATACATGCAACGCTCCTTTCTCAGGCTCAACTAGTCTTTCAACTAGTCTCATACCTTTGTTTCCAGGGTCTGGTTGAGGTGATCACCAGCAGTGATGATAACATTGCTGTTCATGCAACCATCCTCCTAGGAGAACTCCTACACATGGTATAGTTATCCAACCACTACCATGAATTTTTGCAACAGCTTCATCTTAACCATATCTCAAATGACCTTGATTAACCTTCGTTTTGTTTTCAGGCCAA
Source organism: Ambastaia sidthimunki (assembly GCA_036877625.1). Lineage (NCBI taxonomy): Eukaryota > Metazoa > Chordata > Actinopteri > Cypriniformes > Botiidae > Ambastaia > Ambastaia sidthimunki. The sequence continues at coordinate 14,784 of JAZGTK010000593.1, forward strand.
CACCATCCTCCCTCATTCCCACAGTCATCACTTGCACTGCCTGCCGACCCTGATGAACATGGCTGCTTCTTTTGATATTTCTCAGGAAAAAAGACTGTGAGTTAGCCGTCTTGTCCTACATAGCTAGCATCAGAATTAGAGCTGTGATTATTCCTGTCTGACGCTGTGGTTTAACGGAGACTCGACTGTGTTTGCTTGTGATTCGTAGACGGGCCAGTGCTGCGGTGAATTACTTGAAGCGATTTCACGAGAAGAAGAAACGGGGCCCAAAACCCAGCAGTCTTTACTTGGACCACATTGTCCGCAAATCGCTGGCTGCCCATCACTTTCGGGACCAGCACCTCCGGCCTCAGAGAGACATTTATGTCATTAAGGTAAGTGCTGATGGCTCGAAGAGTGCTGTGGAGTTGACTCGTGTATATGGGTGTCATGGCCTAGAGGTCACATATCTGGGCTGCCAACTGAAAAGTCCTAGGTTCCAATCCTGCAAGTTGCTTTTGATATAAGTGTCAGCTAAATGGTATATTTTTTTGGGGGGGGTCTTAGGACACAGAGGAAGCTGTAATGGCGAACCTCAGAGAGAGCCAAATTCTCAATCATAAGCAAAATTTGGACTGGAATTGGGTCTTGATCAGCACCATATTGAAGGTGAGAGCTGGAGAATTTATCTTTATATTCTGAAACCATTTTAAGGCCTGTTTACACATAGTCTGATGTGACAAATATTTGGAATATCTCAGAATGAAGTTGAATCTGAATGAATTGTTCGGAACATCTGATCCATACAAAAAAATTAAAGCATTATTGTTTAGTTTTAAATTCCTGTGAGCATGTTTATCATGTCGGAAATTCTTTTTTTTTGTTATTGTCAATGATGTCGCAGTGGCCAAACGTCAACCTTCGGAACAACAAAGATGAACAGCTACACAAGTAAGCACAGTTGAGATGAACATACCAAGAAGTCTTGTCGTGCTGCCCTTCATCACTGTAACACCTCCATTTTCACTGTCAGGTTTGTGCGTCGGCTGCTGTTCTTCTACAAACCCAGCAGCAAGCTGTATGCTGGCCTGGAGCTGGACCACAGCAAGGCCAAACAATTAACAGTGGTGGGCTGTCAGTTCATGGAGTTTCTGCTGGAGTCAGATGAGGTGAGATGAAAAATGTTATAAAACAGCTGAACCCTAAAAAGACCAAAAATAAAACCAAAAATAAAACCAAAATATATGTTCATGGTTTACTGTCTCCTCAGGAAGGGCAGGTGTATCTTGAGGACTTAGTGAAGGACATTGTGCAGTGGTTATCCTCGTCTTCTGGGCTAAAGCCAGACCGTAGTCTGCAGAGCAATGGCCTCCTTACCACCCTCAGCCAGCACTACTTCCTCTTCCTGGGGACTCTGTCAGCTGATCCACAGGGGGTGAAGATGCTTGAGAAGTGCAGTGTCTTCCAATGGTTAGTCTGTAATGTTCTTGTAGCCCAGGGCCATTAGCAGCGCAAAAAGTTGTGGGTTCGATTTCCAGGGAACATACTGTACATACTGATTAAATCTATACTTTAAATGCACTGTAAGTCATTTTGGATAAAAGCATCTGCCAGATGTAAAAACATAGTCTAGGAAATGGTGGTCCTAAGCCAGTCATGCACAATATAATGTTGACCAAATTATCTTAGAAAATTTGAGTCTTTATTTGAAATCTTGTTCACGACATGATGGAGACTGAATACTGGAATGATGCTTGTCTTCTTGTGTTTTGCCTTTGTCTTTGGACAGCCTGCTGAACCTGTGCTCTCTGAAGAACCAGGACCATCTTCTGAAGCTGATTGTTTCCACACTGGATTACAGTCGTGATGGCTTGGCACGAGTCATCCTCTCCAAGATCCTCACAGCTGCCACAGATGTAAGAGACCTTTGGACATGTTTACCTTCAACCCATTGAGCCATAAGTATCAAACAAAACACGTATGCAGCTAAAAGCTTTGCTACATCCTTCCGTCTACAGCAAAAATGATCAAGCTGTAACTATTACGATGCAGATTTTACAGGTCCTTCAAATTTTTGAACATTGTTTTGGCACAGAATTGCAGGCTGTACGCCACCAAGCATCTGCGGGTGTTGCTCCGAGCTAACGTTGAGTTCTTCAGCAACTGGGGTATGGAACTGCTGGTGACTCAGCTTCATGACCGCAACAAGGCCGTCTCAATGGAGGCTTTGGACATACTGGATGAGGCTTGTGAAGATAAGGTAACATCAGTTAACCTAAGACAGCATAAAGCTGATTTACAGTGACATGTAATATACCACTACAGTGGTTCCACTACAGCACGATTACAACTCATAATAAAAATATAAAGGATGCAAAATGTTATTTTCTTATTGAAGTCATTTAATTGCACTCTTGTGCTCTTAGGCGAACCTTCATGCCCTGATTCAAATGAAACCAGCACTAACTCATCTGGGAGACAAGGGTGTGCTATTGTTGCTACGGTAAGGTTTACATTTCTTATAACTCTTCTATGTAACCCAAAAAGTTCTAGTGTTTGTTTTCAAAAGTTTTGTGAGAAGTTAATAAACTCTAGACTTTAGACAAACCTACCTTAAGAGATTGTCATCTTATGTTTAGTCTTGCATAGCCTGACCTTCAGAGTAACAGCAGAAGTTCTGGACTCAGTAGCTAGCTTGGTTTCATTGGCCAAGAGGCCATTTGATTGACGTGTGAAGCAACCAATTACAGTTAGTTTAGCGTCCTTCTTCCAGGTGGAAAGCATCACACTTGTCTCCTGTAGAATTCAACCAATCTGATGATGACTTCAAAACTGCATGGGCATGACATCTGAGGCTGTGCATTTCCTAATATTAATAAATATTGCAATCATATAATTTGCAATAAATTCCAATGAGTGTTATGCTATGTGTAAGACAGTTTTTTTTCTTTTCTGATGATGTGTCATCCATTCACAGGTTCTTGTCCATTCCAAAGGGGTTCTCGTATCTAAATGAGAGGGGGTATGTCAGTAAGCAACTTGAAAAGTGGCAGAAGGTACTGTAGCCAGTATTAATTACTTTTAAAAGGCTAAACAGATATAGAACTAATTATTGTACATTCATTTCTTGCGATTTTGTAGTTAAGTAATCAAGTTAGATTATGTAATTGTCTATTTATTATTAGTTAATTAGAAATTACACCCCCTGTTCTCCTGCAGGAATATAACCTCAAGTATGTGGACCTCATAGAAGAGCAGTTGAATGAAGCTCTCACTACTTATCGTAAACCGGTGGATGGAGATAATTATGTACGACGAAGCAACCAAAGGTTTGGCTACATTTCTATTCTATACCTCTATTTTTAGTTTTTAATGTATCAGTACCATGAAATGTCATGATACTAATGTTTGTTTCTCTTTTGTGTGTTGCAAAAACGGCTTCTAAAATGTACAGTTTTTTTTACAGGTTACAAAGGCCAAATGTTTATCTTCCTGTGCATTTGTATGGACAGCTTGTGCATGATAAAACAGGCTGTCATTTACTGGAAGCCCAGGTAAGTGTTTTGGAATAATGACTTAATGATCTTAAAAGGACTCAAAAGTCAACTCATAAGTCGCTTTTAAACAGTTGGGTCAAACTGTTCTCATTGCTTACCTGTTTAATGCCGATCTGGCCCAGCTGGTACAGATATAGTTTCGATAACTATGGTTTTTACGGTTATAATGGAGCTCTGTGGAATGTGTCATTCGTTGCCTTAGTAACGCAGGATTTACAGACAGCATGAGATGTAAATAGTATCCGTGTTATGGAGGATAATTCGATATTACTGTTTTTGTGACGACTATTTATCTGACCTTTACTTTGCTAAATAACAGAAGGGACAAAATTTGTGTTTACTCAAATGTGCTTGGCTAGCTACTAGAGAAACTACATTTAGTGTTTACTACTACATTAAGCGCTCAGTCAGAACCGTGCTGAGACGTAAATATACCTCAAACGTAAATATAGCCGTAACTGTTCCTTACCGTTCTTTAAAACCATTTGGCCCAATGGCGGAAAAGCGAGTGTGGTCCAGTAAGTTTATACAATATCGTTTTCTGTCTCTAACAGAATGTGGTTCCAGATCTAAGCTACACAGTCCGTTGTCCGGTACTGGACAAATGGGAGGGCATTAAACAAATTAAAGCTGCACTTTGGGCCCTGGTGAGCTGCTTTGGTATTTGTTGGATATTGTGTTGAGTCATTTCTCGTAATTGTTTTGTTTCTCAGTAGCATTAGTAATAATATTATTTCATCTTATTAAATGTTTTTCCTGTCTGTTTGTTTAAAGGGAAACATTGGCACATCTAACTGGGGGCTGAACCTTCTGCAGGAGGAGAATGTGGTTCCAGACATTGTTGCTCTTGCTCATGATTGTGGGGTTCTGTCTGTCAGGGGGTACGTAGTCTTGATACCAAGATTAGGCTGGCTGGATAAGGCTAATAATGTCTAACTAATGGCATTTAAAGGGATAGTTCACCCAAAAATAACTTCATTAACTTCCATTCTTCCATTATTACCTTACCCTCATGTTATTCCAAACCTGTGTGACTTTTTTTGCTTCAGAGAAACACAAAAGAAGCTATTTTGAAGTACGTTGGTAACCAAACAACAAGGGCACTCATTGCCTTTCATTGTATGGACACAAAACCCCTGAGACATTTCTCAAAATATAATCTTTTGTGTTCCACAGAAGAAAAAAGTCTATAGGTTTGGAATGACCTGTGGGTGAGTAATTGATCGGGTGAACCATTCCCAATAGTTAGTACATGCTCTGACATATTGTGGATTGGTTGTTATGTGCAAGTGTACCAGGTTCGAACTGGACTCAGGTTATTTCCTGATTTCCTCTTACATCTCTGTTCTTCTTCCTGTAATTTTGTTCAACCCTTTAAATTAAAAAGTTGTTGATAAGCTCAAAATAAAAATACTTCATTTCAGAAGAAGTCTGATGTCATAAAGATGAGGTCATAATGATACTAACATTATGTTGTTAATAATGATAATGTACCAATCAAATTATATCAGATGGTTTTGATCTTACAGAGCCTTCAAGTTACTCAGTGATGTTAGTCTGTAAATCATAAAAGATAATTCGCCGTTGGGAATTTCTAATGGCTTTTAGGAATATCATCTTGAATTATAAAACAATATCTATGGTTAACATTACATGAAAGAGACTTTCCTTATTTGTTTGCAACGTAGCTTAGACAAAGTCATCCTGGAATTATAAAATCGTTCTGAGCTTTAAAGGGTTAGATGACCCAAAAATAAAAATAAAAAATTCTTTCAAACCCTTATGGATTTGTTTTTCCTGAGAACCAGCTCACAGACTAGCTCACAAAATGTCATGTAGCTTGTAAAGTAGCAAATGAAATTTCCTGTTTCCTCAAAAGTGGAAATAGGAAAGTTTGAATCTCAAAACAAGGGTGAATATGTGCTGTTGTGTTTCTCAATGGATGCATTGTTACAGGTGAAACTACAAGCATTACATTTGCACATATTACATTTGCATTGCACCATTTTCACCCTCAGCTTTCTTGTAAATATGCAATACTGTGACATCATTGCGCAACTGTCTAGAAATGGGTCTCTTGTTATTTGCTGATCAAGCAGTAGCAATGAACTCTGCTAGTACAGTTTCACAATGATTCCCGAGAACCGCCATCAGGGTTTTACTGGATTACTCATGTATCGTTTATCCTCCCTCGCTATTTGTCAATCTTGCATTCCTCTCATTTTTTTACGCTCTGGAACCTCTGATTTGACATGTTTGTTTCTCTTTCTGTCTTGTTTTGCCCTCAGGACGTGTCTTTACGTTCTGGGACTCATTTCGAAAACGAAGCAGGGCTGTGAGCTGCTCAAACTGCAGGGCTGGGATGCAGTCAGGCACAATCGCAGGCAGCTGTGGCCTGTGGTACCGGATGAGGTGGAACAGCAACAGAACCCACAGCAGAACTCGCACCAGCAGCCACAGCAGCCCGTCATTCAGCTGTCCTCGGCTCCCAGCACCCTCAGCCTGAACTCTGAGTCCACCAGTTCCAGACACAACAGCGAGAGTGACTCCACTCAGCCCAGTGAGTGCAGCTGCTCACACCCACTCAGTAATTGCTCATGTCCCTTATTGCAACATTGTGGTTTAGGGTGGAGGTCAGCCCTACCACCTTGCAGATGGGGCCCTATATCTTCCTATTACAAGTATTTCACTTGCATTTATCTGTTGATGACTTTTATTTTAGATTTCTGTTTCGCCTGGCTGAATTTTTGTGACGTGAAAACGTAAATGTATATCTGAATAAAGCACTTTAAATCTTAATTTCAACAACATTTACAGATCAAGAAGATCTGATGTAGCAAAACGATGAAAAACAGATTTACAGAGAAGTATGAGTATACATGTGCAGGCATGCGCAAAATTTGCATCATTTGTTAGATTGTTCTGGGTGGCTGCCAGGGCACTGTTTTGTAGTTCTTTGTTTGTTCAATTTGTTTAGTTGTTGTTTTGTGACTAGTCATAATCTTTGTCATTGTTTTGTCTGGCACATTTTAGTCTCTTTTTGTTGGATCAGCTGTTTGTCCTTCTTGTTCATCACTGTAGGGCACAGTGGTGTATTCTCACATGGTTGACTTGGGTAATTTGACATATATAGAGGCATTTTTTTTAGACAGCTCTTGGATAAATTTGGTGGAATGGCCTTGTCGAGATAGATTGTCAGTGGTTTGAAGTTAGTTTATAATCGTGCTTTAAAGCTGCAAGCCATTACTTTTCAATCCGTGTGATGGTGTGACTACAAATTGTTTAGAAATATTTTTGAAGTCATTCCCTGACTTAAGCATCAACAATTGCAGTAAAAATTGAGCACATTTGAATAGATTACAAAATTATAAGCTTACAATTAAAGTCTTGCATCTAGAAATGGCACTATTCTCACTTAGTGGTCTGGCCGAGTCTACAGTTATAAACAGCCCCCAAACATATTTTTCTTTTGCTGTCAGACAGGCTCAGTATTTGTTTCTAAATGAGTAAGCAGTCAGCAAGCCTTACTCACATTAAAACTGGCAAAGGGGAAAAGTTTAAGCTTTACTCAGCCACCACTTCAAACACCCACCCACTTGTGACCCACCGGTAAGAACCTTTTGGAGTGGGTACTTTTCCTGCAAATGAGAACCAGGTTCCTGTTCATTTAATATAAAATACAGCTTCAGATTTTATATAATTGAGCCTTTAACTGTAGGTTAAATATGGTTTCAGTAAATCATGTGATGTTACAGATTTTGGTGTGTGACATCAAGGTGGGATTAATAAATAAAACATTATTTCACCAAAAATGAGTTCAATTACAACATAAGTAAAAGTAAAACTGCTGAATTGCTTTCTTTCAGGCATGTACATCCTGGGTGATGATAATTTGGAAAGCCCTGAGTTGTCTGAGGACCAGCCTTTGTACTTCAGGCCCAAACTCCTAAAGGACCGCAACCCCTTCACCCTCTTGTCCTCTAGCAAACTTGTACGAAACCGTTTCCTCATCTCCCTCTCTGGAAAGAAACTCCGCAGTACCAGTGACCCCAAAGGCACCGGTAGCAGCACTAAGCTCCACGAAGAAACCACGCTTGGAGGTCTCAGGAGGCTTCGCACAGTCACTGACCCCTCCATATACTCTCCCGTTCAGGGTGATGTGTTCAGCCCCGTTTTTACAGATGGACATCTGCCAAAGAGCCCGAGTCTGGAGACTTCCTTTGTGGCTAGTAAGACCTCGGACACCCAGGGCAGCACATCCAGTATTGGGGATCAGGAGGTACATTTGCAAAGAACTTCAGAACGGGGTTCAGGGGGCGGAGAAAGCCAGCGAGAGCAGACTGGTCGGGAAAGGCTGGCCGGCGATGGTCCCACTTCTGGGGGCGGGTCTCAGTTTAAAAGCCGCAGTCAGAGTTTCAACACGGACACAACCACTAGCGGCATCAGCTCTATGAGTTCCAGCCCATCTCGCGAGACGGTGGGTGGCGTAGAGTCATCAACCAATGACACAGACTGTATTAGCCTGAACACAGTCGTTAGCACTCAAACTATCAAAACACTGCACTCTCTCACGCCCCAGTCCAACCACCTGTCCCTGTCCAAATCTAACTCGGTGTTGCTGATGCCCCCGGGCTCCTCACACACTCTTCCGCGCAGGGCCCAGTCCCTCAAATCCCCTTCGGTCACCACCATCTCAAGCCTGACAGACTGCAGCTCCATGTACACTAGCCCGCGGGACGCACTTGGTTACGCCACCCTCAAAAGACTGCAGCAGCAGCGCATGCACCCCTCTCTCTCCCACAGCGAGGCACTCGCCTCTCCAGCCAAAGACGTGCTCTTCACCGACGCCATCACCATGAAAACCGGCAGCCTGGACTCCAGACTCACGCCGCGCAGGTAAAATCAGATCCACCTGCATGTGGCGCAGAAACTCTTTCTTATTAATGTCATTACGTCTTTTTTTTTTTATTGTTCTTCCTGTAAGTTTTGGTGCTTTTGTACATCATAAATTGTGTGATGCTCACAGATTTCATCCATGGATGGTTACACAGCTGGTTAGATTAGTTTTTCGACTCAAACGTTTCTGTGTATCTTGACACGAGGTGTATCGCAAATATTTGGTTGCACTTAAAACTCCAATCCCATTTTGCTGTCCAAATATGAGATTTTTATTATAAGACAGTATAGATGTTGTGTTACCTTCCCACATACTGTCTGAAGGGAAATGACACCCAAAAAGCCCCTTTGAAAGAACTGCACCCCTCTGGAAATAATGCGCTCTATGTTTCTGATGGTCCCTCTCAGGTATGCTAAAAAGCGCTTCAGATGTCTGGGCCAAGGTTCGAGCAGGCCCCATCGCAGATCTCTGCTCCCACGGTGCGTTAACAACCCCCGGGTCGACGCTTCCCTTTTTCAGTTTAAAAATCCACTTTAGCCCATTTTTAGAAACAAAGTCCCGGGTCCTCGCCTCTTTCTCACCCCCATTAATTTTTTTCATTTCTTATTAGCGTTCCCACAGCCCATCCTTAACCTGATTCTCAACCATGACTCCTCAGTCCTTCAGATTGTCTCCACAGTAGGACAAAATAAACTCCCTTACAGCTCATTGATTGTACGTAGTTCTAAAAAGACTTTCTAACCTAACCATTATCCTCATTTGTTTTCCCAGAATTCCCCAAGTAGTTTGCCGATCATGTGAGCCAGTTAAAATTCCCAGACCACACTAGACACATTCCCACATTTAATCCAAGAAGCATGTAGAGATTATTAGTATTTGCATGAGGCAGCCAGTGAGAACCAGCTGCTTGCTCTGAAATATCTTCAAATATCAGTATGAGAGCAAATAGATCCAAAATGTCCAATGAAACAATTTCATGCTTCGTTCTGCCTGTGCTCTGCTTCTTCCAAACACCGCATCTCTCTGAACTCCTGCTGTATTTTTCTGTGTGAGCACAGGTTTCTCAAAGCTCTGAGTTTTGCCTCTCTGGATAAAGAAGATCTTCTGAGCCCCATCAGTCAGACCTCACTGCAACGTTCCTCCTCAGTGCGGTCCATGGTCTCCAGTGCCACATACGGCAGCTCTGATGACTACATAGGTCTTGCTCTGCCGATGGACATCAACAGCATGTTCCAGGTACAAACTACATGACCTTTCTCACCTCCTCTTGGACGATCCAATAACTGAGACTGCTGAGAAAGATGACTTTCCTACCTCATATCAACAAACAAATGTATCTCAATTGGATCAAAACAAGGGCAGCACTCTTATGTTATGTCTACAAACTTTCAAAAAACCTTTTTAAACTGCCTTGTTTGGTTGCTGTCTAGATTAAAGACGTACCCTACTTCCAAAAGAGGACGAGTCCACCATCAGAAGACAGATCAGCAAAGTTCTTCTCTGGAGATGCAGATGGTAAAGACGTCAGTGGCTGTGCTGTGTGTGAGCGTTATTGCCCCAGTTTCAGTGGCTGACTGCTGTTGGTTGTCCTCAGATTCAGGTGAAGGTTCTAAACATTCGGTTTTGAAGTCTCAGCTGAGTATTACAGAGTTAATTGCGGTAAGCCGAACGGATCAGCTGTTGGGTTCAGAAGAAACCGGCCTGCAGGAGCACAATGAAGAGAACTGCCTTTACTGTGCAGGACTGTACGTGCTCGGCTGCAATTCAAACACACCCACCCAAAACCGCCCAGGTAACTTACTGACTTACTTGTGTTTCAGTTCCTCATAGTTAACCAAAGCCAGTTACTACTGAAAAATTCTTTCAATATTTACATACCATTATGTTGTTCCAAACCCATGTGAATTCCTTTCTTCTGTGAAACACAAAAGGCAAAGTTTTCTTCCCTTTATATTATATTTATATGTTTATATTTATATACTTATATTTTGTGGTCTTGTGTCATTTTTGAGGTTGACATCTCTAGTCCTCATTCACTCTTTGCTGATTACGTGGTTTGACCTCATTGGTTTTTGCTTTAGATTATACTGATGCTCCATACTCAGAGTGGTGCAATCAGACCATACACAACCTGGAGGTGATGCCCCAGTCCAAGTTCTCCGGAGTTTCTGGCTGCAGTGATGCCGTTTCCCAGAGCTCTGGTGGCAGCACACGCAGCACCGAGCTCGTTCTAGGTAAGGAAACTGCTGGACTGAAGATGTCTTCAGATCTAATTTAATACCCACCAAAGCTTGCAAATTTATTTTATCCAGATTTAGATCTAATTCAGGGAATTTATTTTGTTCCGTTTAAACGTGTATGTATGTATGTATGTAAACTTGTTTGTATGTACTTGCATGTGCCGTCTCTCGCAGGAGTTAAAAACATTCCAGAAGACGCTCCGGCCTGCCGGGTTCTCCTGAGGAAGGAGGTGCTTCGACTGGTCATTAACCTCAGTTCCTCAGTTGGGACCAAAGGGAATGAAACGGGGCTCCTCACGTAAGGAGACGAGACCTCCACACTGACTTGAACTTAGGCTGTCAAAACTATTTCTTTATCAATTTCTTAATGCACACTGAACTTTAAATATGAGAACCATTATTAGTACAGCTGGATAAAATCCTGGTTATTATATGATTATGAGTTTATAGGGTTTATATGATATTTGAAGTAAAATGCCAACATAAAGGAAAGCATTATTGTGTTATTATTATAAATATATGTCTCAACTTGTTTGCATTTCAGGATCAAGGAAAAATTTCCTTATGCGTTTGATGACATCTGCTTGTACTCCGAAGTTTCCTACTTGTTGGCTCATTGCATGTTCAGACTGGCTTCAAGACGCTTCATTCAGGAACTCTTCCAGGATGTCCAATTTATTCCGGTATTGTTGTTAAAAATAGCACATCTAAACAGTTCAAGTTTAAACTCGAGTTGTGTTGCTTCTCTGGTTGCATTGCAAGTGTTTAAGAATCATGTTTTACTGCTGAAATGATCAGAGACACTTAAAAAACTTCTGTCACAGATTTACTTTCTGTACACCAGTGTTGGATTGTTAATTTCAGGGATTTCCCTCACAAATAATCCTGTTCTTATATTAATTGAGTTATATTATCATTAATCAGTTTTCTGTGTATGATTTTTCATGTTTGTAGATGTTCGAGGAGGCTGAAAGTATTCTGTCAATGCCCAAAAAGTCCACCACGGTAGTTCCTCCATCAGAGCCCTGATCTCCTGGACAATTTCACAGTATTCTCTTCCCTGATGAACCAGGCTGTCATTCCATTTCCCGGACTGAACACTTGGTAATCACGCAATAAGAGACCAGGGCTGTGGGATAGACACGGGTCGGTTGAAATTTATCTTAGATCTTTCCACAGAGAGAGAAAGAGAGAGCGGTACGAGAACTAACAGATCTGAACATAAACTGCACAGATGCTCTGCAGAAAATCCAGAGTGGATGTTGTAACCAAATAATCCTGTTGAGTGACGGTTACCAACTGGAAAGTGAAGCTGGATTCCAGTGGAAAATAAACAAGTGAATGCAAATTATATTTAAAACGCAAACAAAATTCAGGACTCCAGGATGTTTAACTTGAATAAATTCAGTTCGGCCGTTATTGTCCTTTTTGGTAAGGACTTATGCGTCTAGTTGCACGTAACTTTGAAATTTTCTTCTGAGCAGATCCCTCAACACTACAACATTCCGGTAGCTTCTCCTTGGAATTCTCTTGTACAAAAGTCTGTCTGTTAAAGGAATATGAAGAAAAAGCTTTCACAACAAGAATGAGCTGCAGGAAGTTCTGATGCGATTGTTTTGCGAGACAATCATCACTAAGTAATAATAACAAGAAACTGCCAATTTTTATTTCCTTTTTGTACCTGATTCGTGAAATTTTTTCCACCTATTCAAATCAGTTTCTATCTTGACGTAGCCGATGCCAATCCCGAGTTAATGAGTTTACACATACTTGGTGTAGTTACACAACTGTACAATATTAACAGTGTTGTATGATTGTATAACTGTTTTAACTGACCTCTGAAATGTCATCCAAAACAAATTCACATCTGAAACGAAAGCGGACAAGGTATTTATTTATTTATGTACTTATTTATTGTTCGATTCAAGCAGCTTTTAGGTCCCTAACACTTCATTTCCTGCTTATTAGCCGAGATTAAACTCAGCTCTGTATAATGTCTGACAGTCGACTGAAAACGTTTTTAGTAATTCTGCTGTTCAGTCAAATGGATCACCATTAGCACTCACATATAAAAAACTCACCAAACTTATTTTCAGATATTTGTGCTCTGACACAGAAGTCATCAGTGATCAGTCTTATAGTCATTTGTTTCAAATATTTTTTGGTTTGGTTTTGCTTATTAGTTTCAATGTTGCTTTTTTAAATGCGGTGATGGTGTTCCGATCAGTTCTGACTGATCGTCTGATCAAAGATTTAAGATTATCAGGAAATGTACGTGAATGGTAATATATAGTCTACTTTCTTCTACATGGACATCTGTGTCAATTGGCCAAATGACACATTCTGTTATAAAATAAACTGGATGCAGCTCATGAACAAGCAGTAATATTATGTTTTAATATTTACAGCAGCAAATCTCAGTATTGTACCATTTTGGTCTCATGATGTCCGTATGTCTTGTGGTTTAGGGCCAATCTAGTTTAAAACTGCATAATTACTTTGCCAAAAATGGTCAGATTTCAATTTGTATTAATACATTTTGGGTAATATTTGAATGATTTCTATGCAATGTGGCTGTAAATTTTATATGCATATTTGTCTTGTTATTGACAATAAGATGATCAATTTGTGTTTTTGCTGGGTCTTGTAGCTGTTTAGGTGGCTTTAATTTTTTTGACATTTTTATGAATGCATGAAATTGCCCTTATTTATTAATTATAGAAATGAATAATTCTGCCTTGGCTTCTGAATTTAGCATCATGTTTAAACATCCATATTTTTAATACTGAAACCAACGAAAATGATGAGTTTGACATGGCCAGCAGTAATACTAGTAGCTGTAGTATTTTGTTTTAGGCTTCTAAAGAAAATTCTGAATGCATGTGCATTTTTACCCCATTTGCAATTTTAATGCTTAGAAATAAAAGAGCTTCTTTGGAAATCAGGTGGTACTGGCTTATATGATGCTGCTTAAATTAAATAGTAAGTTTTGAATTTATGCACTGGCTTGTAAAATGGATGCCAATAATGACAAATAATTTGTGGTCAAATTTCTTTCCGGAACCTTTCTCTCATTTCCTCCTGTGGAAGTGTTCTTACATACATCACTGCAATAAGCATTCTAGATCCCTGAACCCTGAGTGCTATCCCAGAATGCAATGGTTCTTTGTGGGTTCTTTATGATTTAACACAGTGTTAAATCATATTCTTGCTTTGTCTTTCTCCCACTGGGGGTTATTTGCACCCCTCAGGACAACCGTGATCCATCCTTCATTGTTTTTAAAGGATATTTTGAAATGTAAACTGGTATTAAATGCACCTGCTGTTTTAAAACCCCAGCAACAAAAATCAAAGCAGCACGTTTTTCAAAATACCGATCAACTTAATTTGTGGACCAAGATCCAAATCTTCTCCATCACCATTTATGCTAAGAGTTTAAAAGAAATGCATATATTTGAAATGTACTTTTGTTCATTGTAAAACTAAAACAAATTGCACCTTTGATTTTGTTTTTGTGCACTGGTGATTTTGCAGAGCACTGAATGAAAATTCAAGCACCGTTTAATAATGAATTTGCAGAGACAAATGCTAGTGTTATTTATATTTTTCCTGAAGGGAAAAACTCCTAAACTGTTGTACATATTTCTGATGTCATCTGAATTATGGACATTCTTGTATAATTTAATGTTTTGGGGGGGTGGGTCATTAGTTATGAGCCTTGAGAAACAATCTAATGAAAGGGATGCATCCTTAATAAAAAATAAATGACATTTTCTTGACTCATGTTGTCAAGTGTTTTTTTTCATAGGCTGTTTAACTTTTCATCATATATAAAAAGCCTCTCGGGTGTGTGTTCAGGAGTGGGTGATAAAATCCCAGAAGTACATTTTGCAAAGTCTAAGCAAAGGGTGACTTGATTTATTTTGTATGTTTTTATTCACACACGTTTTTTCCCACAGTGCAATATTGTATTATTCAATAATTGTAATAATTTACAATTATTATACTGCATAATATAGCAGTATAGCTACTATACTGCATTGCTTTTATACTTTGTTTTGTGAAATATTAGTTTCTAAGCTTCATGAACCCGTTTCACCACGTTTAGATGCCCAAACCCAGTGAAGAGCATAAAGTCCTGCTTGTGTTTTCCAAATAACATCGTAATTTCCCGCATCCTCCCATCAGGATCCTCCCACTTCCCAACTTCACTGTTGCTGTTGTAGCTTCATGACTCCGGCATGAACGCACGTAAATCACAATTGCGCTCACGTTTTGAGTTTTAAACATTTTAACTTTGTTCTTGTAGTTTTATGACTTACGAGAATAATCACAGCTGTCGATTTTTCCGCCTATATTTTATTCATGCTGGCTGACGGACACTTCTGCATTCAGGTAGGTTGTACCTGTCTTTTAACTGCTTAAATTCAGTTAAATAAGTTTTATAGACTATAATGCTCAAGCAGTAAGTCTATGGTTTCTGTGTAAGTTAACGTGTAACGCTTGAACTGAGTTGATACGATGGTTTTGCGTTGCATCGCAGTTTAGAAAGAGAAGTAAGACGCGTTTATTGTGTTTCTTATGAATTATTTTCAAATATTATAATACAACAGCATCCTGTATTATGTATAATCTCTTGGATCTTTACAATAATACATTGTAAAAATGTACATTATATTTAATGATACATGTAACAGTAATAAACATGTGAAAGTAAACATTTATTTAGTATTTGTGCATTTATTAAAAAGTGATAGCAGACTGGTTACCAGCAAGAATGGTTACCTTTATTTTTCACATGAGTAATAAGGATGTTTAAGCAACAAAGATTACCAGCAGTAATTTACCAACTAAACAACTGACCCTTTCACCAGCAGATGGAACATTATGCAAAAAAACCTGCTGATTGTGTTTTTGTGCCAGAGTTATGTGAGATATTATCTGAAATGAGATGCTTAGAGTTTTTAAAGTTCAGGTTAAAGTTTACACCATTGCATTGTGCTGCTTGCTGTGAGTGTATTTCATTTACTTAAATGTCATACCATGAAAATGAGTTGAAGGTATATGTCCAAATAACAACATTTTAAGACTATTGTCTTTTCAACTTTTAATCAGTCAAAATTAATTGACCCATTTTGTTTTCCTATCAGATTATTTGCTGCTAGATTCAAATGGAGACCAAGCCATAAATCATCCAAAATCTTCTGCCCTGTCATGTCACTTTGGCTTTTGTGTGTTTTGCTCTCTTCTCTGATTGGTCAAACAAAACAGGATGGTGAGCCTTGAATGTTATGATATAATAGTTTTGTTCTGTGAAAGTTCTTAAGAAAAAATAGAAAACTCTTAATAATAATTCCTTTATCGTTTTTAATGTTGGATTGTTGAACCTTTGATAACATGAGTGAAACAAATGATGTTTATAAATGTTAACAGGACACTTACTTCCTGTAAAAGACGTAACAGTTCGTGCAGAAGACGCCGGCGTATTTAAAAGAGGCGCATGGGTGCTGAATGTTGAATGGAGAGATGGATTTGTTGAAAATACAGAATCAAAAACACGTCTGTATGATATCGAAGTGCTTCACACTGAGCAAATGAGGACGGTTCACTATGTAAGTGGCATCTGTTAGTGCTGTTTTCCAATAAGTGCAAGGGAAAATGCTTGAGTTAATATGTCAAATGGCTGTATTAGGACACAATACAGGTGAAACCCAACCTAACGAAACATCACTGGAATTGGAAGTCCCCTTTGCCACTGCAATGCACGTCCCATTCGGTCAGACTGAGACGCAGAGATCAACATCAGACCGGTGTCTGGTCACCGTTATACACCTATAAAGGTTTGTGGCCAAAAGCCTTTCTTACATTATATTCGTCATACTGTATATGATAACATAGTGTCCAGTATGATTGTTCAGCGTGTTTAAACTGCCCTTTAAAATTACAGGACAAGATCTCAGTGCCTCAAGCACGACTGTCTTACCCTACGACCAAGAATTCTTGGTTGGAAGTAACATCACGTTCTGTTGCATCGTGAGAACAGAGAAGGTTCCATCGTTCAGTTCCTCTGATTTTACAATCCGCATCAGCAACAGGACGTACATCACAAAACCACTTCATATTCGCAGCCCATTGGAACAAATGGAAATAGGTTGTGATGACAATGGTGCTACTGTATATATCGGCTGTAAGTGTAAACATCCTGTCCAATCTGCATTCATTCATTTCAATGGTATTTGTATTCTCAGGCTAGAATAGAGGTGATGAACAAACGCTGAAATGTTTTAGAAAATCTATCTATTGTAAGATATTTGGAATATCTAAAATAATAAGTTTCTACAATAATGTTAAATGCTTCTAATTCCAATGGCTGCCCAAGATGCTCCAGATGACCGGAATCTTACATGCATCACGCGGGATCTCAGATCTGTGGAATGTCGCTGGGAATCTGGTCGAGATACTTATTTAAAAGGAAAAAGCAGAGAGACAAAGTACACGCTTAATGGAAGGTACCTGCTAATTGGGTTAGACTCTATTTTACAGTGTTTGTGTAACTGTACATTTAAGTGCTAAGTAATATTAATAAACAGCATGTAGTTACTAAAGGGTTAGTGCTTACTTTGGTTTAGAGTTAGTTGCATGTAATTAGTGTTCCTGTAGCTTAATTGGTAGAGCATTGCGTTACCAGCGCACTCTAAAATAAAGTGTTACCACTAATTGTTTTCTTCTTTAGAGATTGTGAATTTCATCAGTGTATCCTACCTGTAAACAATGTGACAAAGTGGATCCTGACTGCCAGAAATCCCCTCGGTGTGACAGTAATCAACGATACAGCCGACCCCCTTCACAGAGGTTTAGCAGATTCATTCTCAGAATAATGCAATAATGCACAACATTTAAGCACTTGTGAATTTAAAGAACCTAATCTTGTTTCTTTCAAACCGCAGTTTGGTTGAAAGCGCCACAGAACATCCTGTCTTCTGCTGTGCATGAAAGAAAAGTCACTCTTCAGTGGAGCTGGAATGGGGAACAATATGTTTCATTTTCAATGATATGCCAGGTGGAACTCAATGGACGGATTTACAATGTTGGTGTCATCAGTTATTACCTAGTTTTAAAATGAACAATCATTTAAGGCTATTTATTTACTCCTAAACAAAATCCATTTTACATCAGATGCATTTAAAGGGTTTTTATTTCTTTTTACACAGAAGACCTTCAGTGGAAAAGGACTCGATTCGATAATTCTTGTAGATCTTCAGCCTTCTGTTGATTACACAGCTACAGTGTCCTGTGGATCTTCTCAACACTTCTACAGGTGGGGTGACTGGAGCAAGCGTATCCACTTCAGAACTAAAGAGGACAGTGAGTATACATCACATTTTTTATATATATTATTAATACTAAGTACATTAACATGAATATTATTTGCAGTTATTTAATTATCAGTTATGACTCACTGATCGTTCTTTCTTCAGTTCCAGAAGCTGTAGATGTTTGGATGCAATATTTGGAACAGAATACGTATGTTCTATGGAAGGTAAAGGCAGCAGGTTTTGGCACTGCAGATGTTCAGACGTTCATTTCTTCCAAAAATAACAGTTCTGTCATCATTTACTCATTCTTGTGTTGTTTCAGACCTATGTGACTTACCTTCTTCTTTGGAAGACTAAAGGAGATGTTAGAAAGGGCAATAGCTAATGGCTGACAGCCTGTTTTACCATTTACTGTAGTTGTTTCAATATTTTTTCAAATGTCAAATGGGGGTAAAAGTCACATGGGCTCCTAACAACACATGGAAAACCACACAAATGTTTTTTCTCTGTATTTTGTGGAAAGCCAAACAAATCAACATTATAATTTTAATGAAATTATAACTTGAATGTTTCAAAGCCTCTATCAAGAGAACAAAGTCATGGGACGCTTACGGGCTATGAACTTACCATGAGTGACTCAGAAAAGGTCCATATAGATCCCAAGATTCTGTGTCACAGGATCAGTTCTGGAAATGAAAGTAGGGATCAAATGATCTCAGTCTCAGCCAAAAACCAAGCTGGACTTTCCCCTCCTGCCAGCATCATCATACCAAGTTATCCTGGTAAGCACTGAAACATAAACTCTAGGGCAGTGTTTCTCAACCAAGGGGACAATAAACCACCAATAGGGGCCCTAGGATGACTTAGTTAAGTATAATAAGACAGAAATTGAGCTAAAACAAAATACAATCCTAGTGTTTGGTTGCTATTATTATGCATCTTTCTAGTTATGCTAGACTCTTGAACATTTTATTAGGTGAAAATTGTAAAGAGGGGCTTCAAATACTGTTGGGCCTTGAAGTCTAAAAGGTTGAGAATCGTTGCATAAGAGAATTTTAAACAGGTTGAATTGTCAGATGTTTTAACAGCTGTATAATATTCTTCACAGACAGTAACGTTAATATAAACCGTATGACTGGCAGTAACGGTGGCTTTGACGTGTCTTGGGAAGACAGCTTCAGTTCCAGTTGTGGCTATATTGTTGACTGGTTTCCAACTCACAGTAAGAAAGAATGTGCTGTGAACTGGAAGAAGGTCCCATCTGGTCACTTACGCACCAGGATTCAAGAAGGTCTGATGGAAACAAAGCAATGCTTACAGTCATAATCAACACTGTAATGTGGGATCTTATGTTTAACATGACTTCATATTTTCTTAACTGCTCTGTAATTCTAACCCAGACTTTGATGAAGGAGTCAGATATACTGTGTCCGTCTACAGCTGCATTGCTGGTATCCCACAACTTCTGCAGAGAGGGGAAGGTTACGCTACGGAGCAACGTAAGCAGTCTCAAGTTTGGATTTATAATCTTTACTGACAACCTTTGTTTTACTAACTTTGCCTTTGTGTTGTTTGTCTTATGGCTCATTTTGACCTTTCTGCTCTCAGGACCGTTTGGTCCCGTTCAGAATCTGAGAGGTAAACAGAATGGCAGAAATCTCGTGCTTTCATGGAAGGAAGTGCCATTAGATAAGCAAGGAGGCTTCATACTGTATTACAGGGTCGTGACCTTCCATTCTGATGATTCTGAAACACCCATTGACACTAAAATTACAAAAAGTGGGTTAATTTTATAATCGACTTTAACTTTTTCTTTAAAGATTATACATTACAAATAAGCTTTGTGCTTTTTCTTTTTAGATCTTGGAGTTGTTTTGATGTTGGATGCTGGCTCCTACACTATCAATGTAAGCGCGTTTACATCTGCTGGGGAAGGTGTCAACGACACGTTCAGGATAACTATGGAAAAAGAAAGTATGTATAAAGATATTTTATTCTTTTGATTATAACTAAATATATTACAGTTACAGTTTACAGTTACTGTAGCCCATGTAGTCTACTGTAGTTTGGTGTACGAGTTCAATTATTGTATTATATTTAATAATCAATTTAAAATAACAAAATCTCCACAGTTGGTGAGACGATCGTGGCCACTGTTTTGGGTTCCAGTGTAGCAGCTCTTGTGTTCATTATCATTACATTTCTTTGCTACAGGAAGAAAAAGTGGTAAGATTTTCTACTGTTATTTATTTATTTCTTCAGTTAAGGAACTATTTGTGTTTGGAAAAATATACAACATGCAGAATTTTCCATAGATTTGGCATTTGCAATTAAAAAGTCACTCTTTGGCTCAGGTTAAAGAAAACATTATATCCAGATATTCCTGAACCGACACTTTTGGGGCAATGGACAACAAAGGTGAGTCATAAGTGCAAATATTATAACTCAAATATAAATTTTTGAGGTGTGAAAATAATGTTAATGTTTCAGTAATGTTAATGTTTATTGGAATTTTGGATTTTGTGACAGCTGAACTTATGTTTTATGTGTAAGTAACAGCAGAAGTCTCTTTCTTAACTTCTTAAGACTTCATGTTCAACAAAGGTCTGATGTTTGCAGGGCAGTTATTGTGCCCAGATGACTGATGGCTATATGAAGTGTGAGATCCAGGAGGTCCACAGTTTAGACCATCATGAGACATCGCTGGAAACCGCAGATAGCAGTGCTCTCCTCGGGTCCAATTCCAGATTGTGTCCGGCATATGATCCCTACCAGAACATTTCTGCATTCCCAGTTCTCTCACCCTCTCCTCCTGAAATCTCTTCGATAACTGTGGACTCTCCTTCATCCCGGCCCTGTGCTAAAAAGCTTATCTCAGTTATTGAAAACCCCACATATAATATGACCTGGCCAGAATCCGTTGATTTTTCCCAAATATCTGAGCCCACCCTGGAAATGCAGGACAGTTATCTTCCAGCCTCTCACTTCATTCAGAATAAGTCTGATAATAAAGACGGTTACAAGCCCCAAATCGTCACGTCTTAAACAGGCCTTGTTGTGTTGGCATATAAATGGATGCCAGTATAAACTCGAGTGAAAGAATATTATTTATACAGTATATGACTGTTTTTTGCTATTTCTCAACACTATCACTTGTACACTAGTGCACCTAAATACTGTGATGAAATAAAGCTGTGACCTCCCTTGCCTGCTTTTGAATTTATTCTGTTTTACTATGAATATTAATTTTCTTTAATGCATTTAGCAGATGTTTCTCACCTCAAATAACACAAAATGCATTCAATATAAATATTTTGAAAAGAAAGACAATTAGAAAGACTGTATATGATAGTTCAACAGTTCCCTCTTGTGGGCTAAAGACTACAAAGCTTTTTTTTACCGTGTAAATCATTTTTAGGGGCGTGTAAGAGGCGGGGTCGAGGGCGTTGCCGGAAAGCTTTCTTTTTGATTGACAAGCCGAGTAGCCAATCCCATCCTTGCGTCTGTACGAGTTGACCAATGTCAGTAGTTGTGGGCGGGAGTTTTAAATTCCCGGTCAGTGAGCCGCTGTTTTTAGTTGTTCGAGTTCAGCAACGAGCAGCTTACTGAGCGTGTATTCGCTAAATCAGCACATATGACCTTTAATCAGCTTTTTATTTTTGTGTTTTATGTTGCTCGACGTTTTAAATGTAGGTTTTAATCGCACGGCTCGCGGCCGCCTCACGCGCTTCCATCAGTGACGGGTATGTTGCTAGCGTGCTAGTTTTGTATGAACTAAAGTGCGTCTGTCGTACCACATGAACTCATATATATAATTATATAATAACATATATTCATCTTTCACTCGTGTTTATCTGCTGCTTTCAAAAGCCACCGCGTTTAATGCGTGTTTTAGTGTTACTGGACGTGCCTTGTTGGCAGCCGTCCGCAAATCTTTAGGTTAGCAAGATAACAAAAGTCAGTGTGTTAGCTGAGTTTGTGTGAGTCATGAATAAAGAGGTTTTTAACCTCTATTCAGCTCTGATGAAACACATTTCAGTGAAGTGCACAGAAATATCACGAACCGTCCATTGAAACGGTTCATGACCCAAATCCAAGTATATCAGTTGACATTTGTAACCAGTTTGACGTGTATTTGACCCAGACAGTAAAGTATGAAATTGGTTTTATAAAGCCAGACATTTTTATTGAATACTGTGTGGTTTTAATGACTGTTACTTTGATCATATTCATCTGAGCTTTAATATTGTACATGCACTGGTTTTTTATCGGGTCTTTATATCCCACCCGTCAATGTCCAGTCCAAGTGTTTTCATTTATATTAAACAAATGCATTTGTCATTTAGTATAAACTGGTCATGGTATTACATGTAGTGCAGTGATTTCCTATAGGCTATCAAACGTGCATTGGCCAGCGATGGAGGTGGGCACCGTTGTGCAGGATGACATGAGGTTTCGGGGGGCTGAATTTGCTGTTAAAGTGGAGCTGACGGACCGCTTGCTGCTTGTGGAGATTTCAGATGTTGCCACAGCGGACCAGTGGAGAGGAGAGTTTGATCCCGCTTGTAAGTGGAGTATTTAAGAAACGTTTCAATCTGCTCTTGCTTTACTGTTATTTTCACAGTTTTTCCTCTGAACTTCCATTTGTGTTTTGGATGATCAGATATTGAAGACCTGACCCGGAAAACTGGGAATTACAAACAGTTTCCAGTGTTCTGCAGCATGCTGGAGTCTGCTGTCAACAAGGTTGGTCCAGAGGTCTTCACCCAGCTAACGATTTTAGGTTGTAAGAACGTTTCCCAAATGTTTACATTAGGATCAGAAAACTTCTAGGAATGTTCAGTCCAGTTTTCTAGATATGTTTAAACTTTATTAATTGGTTATTTAAACATTTTATTTTTTAAACTACTTTATAATAACATTTTAATATAATTATTTATAACATTAAAACAATTCTACTAATGTTACTGCGGGAACGTATCTTATTACTTTGAGAGAATGTTAACCACCATTCTACAAAGTTCAGGTTCTAACCACCATTCAGAACGTTCCCTGTTAGTTGGGTCATTTGGTTGATCCTAAAGAAATACAGCTAGTTAAAGACAGTATATGTATTTTGTCTTTTGCAGTCCAGTGAGTCGGTGACCCTTGACCTCTTGACCTATTCGGACCTTGAGCTTCTGCGCAACAGAAAGGCAGGTGTGGTGGGCCGACCTCGCGCTCAGCCGCAGTCCCCAGCTCTCAGTGCTAAACGATACCTCATCCTCATCTACACTGTGGAGTTTGACAGGTTTGTGTAGATCTGATCACTTATCACTTAATTGTAATACACAGGCACCTTTAAAAGATCTGTTTTCCTGTGTAGGATACATTATCCTCTCCCACTGCCATACTTTGGGAAGCCTGATCCAGCAGAGCTTCAGAAAGAGATCAGATCTCTGAGAGCTGAGCTCAAAGCTCTGGGACTGAGAGGAGAACACAAAGTTTCAGACCAAGAAACGAGGAGACTACGCACAGAGTCAGTTCTTCTTTCTTTGTTATTTGAGTCCATCAAATCTTGAAAATCTGGGCTTCAAAATCCAATTTAAGAAGCTCCAGTCGCGTATTTTGTATTGAAAATTCTGATACGTTTTGTTCCGTTACACAAACCATTTAAAACCTCTGTTTGTGGGCTTTTGAACCCCACCGCATGTTCAACATGATCAGACCATAAATCAGGCCTGCAGTGTAATTTGATAAGTCACAAAATCTGCATTACGTCTTTGAAATTTTAAATCGTGATTGACAGATGTTAACAGCCTCATGTTTCAATCAGGTTGGCTTTAGTGAGAGACGAAAAGGAGGCCTTGGCCAAGGCTCTGGACCGTCTACAGATGGTGGGACCAGGTTCTACTCCTGGTGCCCGTGGCCTCAGGGAGGCCGTGCGCAGCTTGGAGGAACAGCTGCTGAAAGAGAGGGCAAAAAGTCAACGCTCGGCAAGCAAAAGAGGCCAGGAACAGCGTCTCCTACTGGAACAGGTGCGTCCTAGCACGTCATTTTTGTGTGGTTATGAAAAACGGATGGTGGGTCTAGCCACTAGAAATAAACAATAGTCATACATGGCAGTTTGTAACCTAGCAACCATATTTTGCTGTCATTGGTAGTTGGAGGAACTCAGGGCTTCAGAGCGGGCCCTTCGAATACGTGTTAAAAGTCTGACCACTGAATTGGCTTTGTTACGACGTGGGTAAGTTTGATAAACTGTCATGTTCGTTCTTTTTTTTGTGGATGCAATTATTTTTTACATCATTTTTTACTTATTTTCTCCTTTTCCTGAATTTGACAGTCGGGCAACTCCAGTCATGTCTAACCAGAGCGGTCTGAGAGGTGAGAGGGAGGTTCATCGGTCTTTATCAAGAGAGCGCAGTCTGACCCGTGTGGGGGTAAGAGCACGCTCGGGTTCAAGGGAGAGGATGGAGGACCGGGGCAGGAGGTCGGAGGAGAGAGTCAGGAGAGCAGATTCCTCAGGGTCTCGGAACTGCATCCCAAGACCCTCACCGTCTCCAACAGGTAATAAATGTAAAAAAAATCCATATTTAATGTCATGAATTTGATCTAAATGAATTCTTTCTCATGACAGGGTCACGGGCTTCTCGGTTTGACCCTACGGCTTACATCCACGACAGACAACGACGCCAAAAAGAGGCTGAGATGAAAAAGTACGACAGTGTGTTTCCTCCCATTTTTCTCTAGTGCACATTTAGTTATTTCCTGCTTTGTTGTTGTTTTATACTGTCTTTTTTGTCCTGCAAGCATTGCCCTCTCTGTGAGCAGAAATACTGTTTACTTTGAAAGGTGTGAATTATATCTTTGCCATTTGCATGAAACAGTTTACCTTCATTAGGAATGTAGCGCATCAACGCAAGACCTTTGATCAAAGATCTGCATGATTTTAGAGACAGATAATAAAAAAAACAAAAGCCTAAACAATAGCTGGTTACATAGATTAGTTAACTGGCAGAGTTCATTTGGAGGCGACTGGATTGACCTGTTATCTACCATCACAGACGTACATGAGCTTTGCTTTGCTTTTAACAGTCAGAGGAAGATTAGAAGGGACATGCTGGCCTCACCGTCTCTGATGGAAAGAGGGCGTTCACGGTCCAGAGAGCCCGTTCCTCAGCTAATGAGAGGAGGAAGCACTGGCAGGGGGAGGAGTGTGTCTGCGGAGAGCAGGAGGAGTCGGTGCTCCTCTGAAGGGTCTGTAGCCGAGTTTGAAGAGCTTGCTAAGCCTCTAAATAGCAGGCAAGTTATTAAGTTATTATTACATGTTGGTAAGTTGTACAAATGCAACACAAGGGTAACGTGTTACCTGGCGATTTCTTGGCTATTGGGATACCTTTAAGATTTGCACAACATATGCAAATGACCTCTGTTATCATTGGTTAATGCGTTTGCATGTCATAATCATGTCATTTATAATGCCGTCCGTGTGTTTTGCAGAGGAAGGAAAATGGGGTTTAATGGACCAGCTGTGGTAAGTAGCTGTGTGTGTGGATTAATAGGTTGCTTTTAAAATACGATTTATAGAATATCATATTTCACAGTATATATCAGAATTCAGGCAAGATGAGCCTCGTATTTTTCTTTATAGCCCAGAGCAAGACACTTAAACAAAAAACCAATGTGTAGCACTCCCGCACAGAGAATGAGAGCAGCAGGTATCCTATCATTTATTTCATTTGTTTTATTCATTTACACATTTATAATCATATCCCATAAAGCAGATATAAAATATGTCAGTTAATGTATTTCTCGTCCACAGACACATCTATTGACACAGGTGCTGACCTGTCCGAGATAGATGCTCGGCTCCAGGCCCTGCAGGACTACATGAGGGACCTCGACACGGGTCACTAACTCATCCCGGTGGATTAAAGATGCCCATCTAGACAAGCTAAAACTGTCTGACTGAATAACATGGACAATCATTATGTGTACAACCCAATTCAAACACTGTGTACAGATGTATCTGTTGTACTTTATACTAATCAGAATAGACAGAGACTTCAAGCTGTAATGCCAATTACTTTTGTTATTCCTAATGTAACTTTTGGGCCAGACTTACAACATGCAAAACTTTTTTTTTTGAGGAGGGAGACCTTTGCCATATCAGACTTGAAGTAAACCAGAAGTGTCCAAAAGTATGAGCTCAGGATCTGCTTTTGTTTTTATATACATTCCTGTGTACGTTTTATGAATTAGTGTTTGTTGACTGTTGCCGTGTGTTTTTACAATTAGTGTTTTGTGCGTTTTAACTGATCCTCCTTTTTTTTAATGTTTTGTGACATTCTGAAAAACAAGTCTTTTTATTATAAAATCATTTTGCTCTTCATGCCTTTTCTTGATGAAAAATGTCTCATCTTTTGAACCGTGTTTTACGGTGGACTGTAGCTGAATATGATATGCCAACCAACTTAATTTTATTTGTGTAGGTAATTTTAAAAGCAAAACATGACACTAAGACCACCAGGATCACAGAGTTAAATTCCAGGGAACGCACACACTTTTAAAATTTGTATCTTGCTCTTTGCCAAATGCATACATATAAATGTTTATATGTTGCAGATACTTAATCTGACATGCATGCTTTTTATTGCAACCATTTAATTATTTTTCCCATTTCAGCATCGTTTTTGCAACCCAGCACAGTCTTGTGGCAAAAAACTAAATCTTTCTGAAAACTTTTTCAAATGCTTTTTGATCAATTATCCTGGTTGATTGAAGAGTAAAAGTATATTAAGATAGAACTGCCTTATCCATATCAGAAATCATCATGGCAAACTCATTTCTTTCAACACAAGGATGTCCTTCACACAGTTGTAAAGCAGGTGCTAAGGCCTCTGCCTGTAGGTGGCGCTTTCGTGGCGATTTAAAGCACGTTTGTGGCGCTGTTGCTTTAAAGGAAAGTAGGTGGAGTAACGCGTCGTTTAACAGCGGCGCATGGGGCAAAGGTTACGCGTTAAGCTGTGCTGGAAAGCATAACAAATTGTGGATTGCTTACAAATTTTAGGTCGTTTTCATACATGCATGCGACATAAAACATGTGATTAGGGCGATACGGACGTGAACGGTGACGGTGGTAAATACTCAATAGTGTTTGTATTGCGCACAATAGGCGCAACGCGCGGCGGTACACAGCGTGAGCGCGTTGAGCATTAGGTTTGACTTTAATCTGGATAAACCCGTCGGCAATCCTAATGATTTAATAGATCAAAAGCGTGATGACAAAATCGCCCGACACCCCAGCACCCTGCCCGGGTATGGGTGATACACAGCACGGTCACCCGGAGGAGCCCGTGGAGCGGCTCTCCAGACGCGTGCCCGTTCCTGAACTGGTGGTTACATGTGAGCCTTGTGACCCCGGGTGTGATCAGGGCACCCACGGACCCTCCTCGGGCTCTCATCATCCCGACGAGGAGTCCATCTGTTCGGACAGTGGGCTCAGCGGATCTCCTGCCTCCTCTCTTGCGCTCCGTAAGCTCTCCAACTCCTCCTCCGCCGGCCTCTCGCCAGCTTCGTCTTTTGAGGACTGTGAGGAGGATTTCACGGGTTACAGTGACTGTAATCAGACGGGTGGCATGTGTCCCGGTGATCCTGTCACGGTAAGATCTGGTGTTTGTCTCTTGTACCTCTTGCATCTTTGCTGCTTTCTCTGGTCTGTGCGCAAAGGTTCTTGAGACAGTTCCTCCCAAAACAGGTACTACAAAAATGGCCATTTCTGTAAATCTTGTTCATTTAATACAGGACGTCCTTCAGATAGTGTAAGAAGCTTAGTGCTGTGGCGTTACCATGGTAGAGTGAAGCCACCAGGTGGTAATACCACAAAACGTTCTCCTAATGTTAGTTTTTGGTTCGTGTTTGGTTGTTTCAGGGGGAACCCAATAATAACGGCCTAGGAACCAAAAACTAACGTTCTGGGAACCAAAAATTGTTAACTTGGTAGTACCTACTGGCATGGTACTGTTACTGTATCCGTGTGCAGTGGTACTGCTGTGATGCATCTACTGGTACTGTGGCTCATGTTAGGGTTACCACAGGGAGTTTTAAATGGTAAATGGGGTTTGTGTGAAAGACTGAATCAAATAAGCTGCAGTTTAAAAATATGCAGTTGTTGAGTAACGTCTCGTGATAACTGATTAACGTTGGCTTCAGGTCAGAAGATCATTGTTGTAAAGTCTCTACTGAGTCACGTAAACAGTCTGTATATAAAGTCTACAGAAAGTACATCATAACGTTAAAGACTTTTAAACAACATCTGGTTGTTGTAAAAGTTGCACTTTTTAGGCCCTTCTGTTGATGATGATTTTGTTTGAGATGTCACTGTGGTTGATGATAAAATTGGCATAATTGATAAACTCATCAAAGCAAGTCAATGCTCCATTGAAACTGAACTTTAAGGTCAGTTTTAATGGAGATAAACCTTCTAACAGATGAACCTTCAGGTTTATATAAAGGGACCTCTGAGCTTTGTTCTGGAGAGTGTCATTCTTGTCTAACTGGTTTATCTGTTGCCCAAGAGTGAGTGTTTGAGATCAAAGTGAACTAAGCAGGCTTGGTTTTGGTAATTTACACCATAGTCACAGGGCTTAGCACAGTGTTCCCGGTTGTCCACCCCATTCTTGTGTACCGTGGATAAAAGCGTTTTTGAAATATATAGTTTGTGGTATGGGACATTAAATGTTGGACATAAAGGATCTCTGCGTCTATATTATAGTAATATGTTACATTATATTTAATATATGTTACATATTTAGTAATATATATTACATGGTTAGTAATAAATAATACATTATAGTATATTATAGCAATATATACTGTGTATGTATATGTTTTATGAGCTTCCCTCTGAGATTAGTTATTTCTTAATCGAAGCCTTTTTATATTGCGTGACAGCTTGTAGTTCAAGTTTCTCGTCAATGATTTGTAACATGAGGAAAATCTTGACCTACGGTTAATAAAGGTGAGGGAGTTGCCCGTTGATGTCAGAGGCTGAGCAAATGCACTCAAAACAAAGGCAAGAAGTTATCTATCAACCAACCGACTCTTGTACGCATCTGTTGTGTCTTGGGCAATTTGTGTAGTTAGTATCAGTTAATCTCTTTATCATGTTTCTCTCCTATCTTCCCTGTAAGGCTGATCTGTGGAAGAAGTCAAAGAATCTGGTGAACTGGTCGCCCCCTTCAGCGCCAGTGAAAAAACGCTCTGTTTGGGTGCAGGTGGTCGGACATGCAGGTTTGTTAGTTCGTTTGTTTTTGAGATCTGTTATTTTGTTTTCCTTTTCATGGTATGTTAATATTTTGGAAGGTTTAAGGCTCTGGATTAAGTTTAAATTAACATTTAAAAAAAGAAAATGATTTAACTTGATTCATCCCACCCAAAATTGTGTTTGAAGAAACAACCCAAAAAGCAAATAATACACATTTGAACTTTGAAACATTTTCTGTGATTATTTATCATCACGTTTGAGTTGTGAAACAGCAAATAGCTTTTTTTTCTTTGTAGGATGAATTGTTTCATGTGACTCTTGTTTGATTCTGCAGGGAACTTTCAGACGGACAGTGATGGACGGCTGCTGAAGAGGTTCTGTGAATGTGAGCAGCAGTGTTTTGTGCTGCTCATGAGTGATTCGCTGCGGCCCTTCGTTCCCACCTACTACGGCGTGACTCAGCGTGATGAACAGGATTACAACCTCATGGACGACCTGCTGGCTGACTTTGACTCCCCCTGCATCATGGACTGCAAAATGGGAAGCCGGTGAGGAATGCCATGAGGTTGCGTTTTTAAATGGGGTGCTTGTCACAACAACAGACTTTTGACTTTCCCACTAACTGCTGCATATTTTAGCCAAATTTTAAAAGCAAATTCTTGAAATTAATATACAAATTTCAGCAAACTAGTGCTCATAACTTCAATCGTAGTTAAAAAAAACTAAGTATTGTTTTCTGGTGGACTGAAAAAAACAAAAACAGAAATGTTGCATCTTAAGCCAAGATCTGACAATTTAAATGTCCCATTTTTCTAGTAATCCTAAATGATATCTCCATGGTTACTAAACAGATAAGATAGAATTCCTAGAATCACAATCAGTTTTTGTAACTCCCTGCTGTTGTTTAGCTGTCGGCCAATCAGTGAGCGAGTTGTGAGCGGTTTATGGGTGTGTCGTCTTATGTAACAGTTCAGTAGCCGACAGTGCCCAGAGTTTCACCATCATCAGTAAAGGAAATATGATTGCCTGTGAACAACAGATATATTTATGTCCTTCACCAGTCCTGTTATTCCAGTTCTCACAGACAATAGACGTCACATTTCCATAGCAAATATTTATCCCTTTGTAAGGCTGACTGGTGTATTTTTAGGACTTACCTGGAAGAGGAACTGAGGAAGGCCAGAGAGAGTCCTCAGCCACGCAAGGACATGTATGAAAAAATGACAGCTGTGGATCCAGACGCCCCCACGGCTGAGGAGCGTGTCCAGCAGGCAGTGCTGAAAAGCAGATATATGCAATGGAGAGAAACCCTGAGCTCAACTGCCACGCTGGGCTTTCGCATTGAGGGCATCAAGGTATATGTGATGTGAACATGTTTTAGGTTCCTTATGAATCCAGACAGATGAATGAATAACTGGCTTACAGTATTAGGTCTTCTGAATGATTCTATTCATCTGCAGAAATCAGATGGCACTTGTAACACCAACTTTAAGAAAACCAAATACAAAGATGAGGTGGTCCAGGCCCTGCAGGACTTTGTGGACAACAATATGCTAATCTTGGTATGAATGAACTTATGAATTGTTCAGCCAAATATATTTATTACTAAATGATATGATATTGGCTATTTATTAACCGTTTTCATCTACTTTTCAATAATAGCTCTTCAGTTCCTCTGATTAAAAAAATAAAAGAAAAAATGTTTAGCCATTTCAGAGCAAAAGCATATAAATCAAACTATAAATTAAAAATTATCATCAGGCTGAAAAATAAGAATTTAAGCTTTATTGACCAGCCCTAATCTGTGTCTCCATCAATCCATTTGTAAACCCTTATGTAACATAATCTTTTAATTAATTAACATAATAACATAATTGTTAATTGTTTGTAATGCATTTGGCCCTTCTGCTCACAGAAAAGCTACCAACAAAGATTAAAGGAACTACGTGTTGTGCTGGAAACATCTGATTTCTTCAAAGCACATGAGGTGAGATGCACCAAAATCCACTTCATTCTCAATCCTTCTGCTGGTGTTAAATGCAAATGGTAATAAGCACAACCTCCTTTTTAACAGGTGGTGGGCAGCTCCTTATTATTTGTCCATGACCAGACTGGCAAGGCTGGTATCTGGATGATAGATTTTGGAAAGACTGTGCCCATGCCAGCTCCTCTTATCCTGGACCACCGCAGCCCATGGGTGGAGGGCAACAGAGAAGATGGGTACCTCTGGGGCCTGGATAACTTTATTGACATTTTGACCAACATGCTTCAAGAGAATTGAAGGTCATTGTGGATATAATCTTCAAAATGGTCATTTTCTGCTGTCTGTTTTGGGAGACTCCGTCTGTGTTAAATAGGAGAAGGTAGGAGAGAAGATACAGATGGAATGTACAGGATAATATGAGTCCCACTAATCTAAAGCTGTGAATTTATCTGCTGATGTTGTGTCACTACTTTGCAACTCTTGTGAATTCTTGTTGTGTTTTACACTGTAAATAGATTCTATTTAAGTCTCCTGAAGCGGTTTGCTTTTATGCATCGCAGAGAAAATGATTAGCTCAGTTTTAAACATTAACCGTGCACATTAAAATCATTGCAGTGGTTTTGACAGGTGTATTAATTTACAGGAGTCAGAGTGATTTTCTCTTCAGATTAATCTACTAATCAAAATGTGGATGATTGTAGTCTGTTTGTGATACTTATCTCAGCGTTTTATCTTAATTTGGTGACCAAATTAAACTGATTTGTTGAGAGTGGGAATAATTAAATTGAGTGTTTACACTCGCTGCTAATACTCTTATAATCTGAATCATGACAAATGTTCATTTGAAGAACCGAATGCCTCGGTACTAAAACAGCCACAGCCGCATGCATAACTCACACACACAGTCATGAAAACATACGTCATGTTTTGAATTCTCTTGAATCTGTTTGTACGTTTGCGCAAACACTAATTTAGTCCACACCGCACGCAAGTTAAACTAATGTTGAGTTTCACATTCCTGTGTTTTTGTTTTAGCATGCAAGCATGACCTGCTCAAGGTACTGTATAACAATTGCCATTCTTTAAACTTTTAAACAGCCTCTGTTTATAGCAAAGTGAGGTTGTTAAAGAAACAGCATATTTGACAGAATGGCAATACATTTTTGAGCCAGTACTCGTATGCACAAATTTAGAGTTTTCACAGTTAATTCTCACTATTGATGTTTTGTACTGTATAATAAATACATCATGTTAGTAATTTCTGCATGTCTGTGATTATGTTGGGAGCTTTGTGGCTTTAGTTATTGGCTTTTAGAGTTTTTGTGACCGAGTCATTCTGATAACCTCAGAATTCTCTGTGCAGGATCATTTTGTAAAGGTAATACTGGCTGTCAGCACAATAAACATGAACGTTTTGTAAGCATGATGTTTTTCACATCTTTCAATGATATTGAAATTTTTTTGCTTTGCATTTAACACTTTATATAAGATAATATGTAAGGTTTTAATATAATTTTCAAAAATTTGAGTTAAAGTAGTTCATAATAAAATAAATGCTTTTATTAGAATTTTCATGATACATAGAAAACATATTCTAGATTGATTAATTAATTCTAGTCTAATTTAGGAATTTTTAGATTTCTAAAACGGCCCCTAGGATTCCTAGCTGTGGCTCGGTTTGCAATAAACTTGAAGCCACATACTAAGTGTTAATCTTACAAAGTTCTTCAGCTTATTGTGAGACACACAACAGCATAATGTTGCCTGGAGCAAACAAGCACAGCACTGACAACAGCCAGCAAACCCAGCAACACAATCCCGTCCTCTGTTCATTCAGCTGCTGAGGAGCCCACACAGCTTCTCAGCCGTATCTCCGCCTGTTCTGAATTGGAGCTGTCTGTACCATCATTTGGATCTCTCAACCCACAAACAGAGAGTTCAAATGACTTAAACACATCAGCACGGGGTCTTTAAGTTCATTTTGCTTATTAATAATGAGAAGAACTTGGAGTTTGAGAAGATGTCTGCATTGTTCTGGGACCAGGATTACTCGAGTCCTCCAGGAACACCACCTCTACTCGTTGTCAGTTCTGAATTCAGGAACTCCAGCCTTATGAGGTGAGATTTGAGCATATTTGATGTTGCGTTTCCTGTAACCTGGTAAAATAACCGCATTATCTTTTATCAGTTTTTATGATCATTCACATAGATCACCAGTGCAAGACAACCATGACAACTTAGGCTGGACTGTAAGTGAGCAGGTAGAAGTTACGAGATTAAACCCCTCCAGAACAAAAGACCGTTCAGGTTTGAAAGCAAGTTTTAAAGAGTTACTTTTCATTACTGGTGTGACGCTAAACGTGACTGTCTTTATCATTCATTTCAGAAGGAGAGTGGCATATGGTAACAGCCTCACGCTCGTGGCTTGGCAGTGACAGAAGAGACCAGAGGGAAGATCTGCAGGCTTGCCGGAAGTTGTCTTACAGCAGCTTGCCAAGGGTGAGTTGGAATCTCTTATACAGTTTTCATTCAGGAGTATATATGGGGATATTACCAACTTGTGCATTTGAAAAGAAAATAAATTGGTGCATTTATGCCATTTGTACGTATATTGTAAATTAAAGGCAGGCTAGGTGATTTTTTTTTACATTTTGTTAATTTTTGTTTGTCCAATCACTGCATTCGGTTTTGAAGGAGGCTTGGCTTTCTGAAGTGAGGGTGAGATCTTATGCTTTCAAAGCTGGCTTGCTATTGCTAACCTCTCCTAATTAGCCTAGCCTTTTTTTAAATGATAATAACAAGGTCTTCTTTTTGTCTTGTAGGCACATTTTCTCCAGCCAAATAGAGAATCAAGTGCATTTTCACCGTACACAAATGACTTACGGTTGAATTGTAAAGATGCCAGAAACATTGCTGAGTCCCCCGGGAACAGTCCTAAACTGCACCCGCTGACACAGCCCGGATTCCTCAGTCCAAAAATCCCACATTCCAAACACTGCGAAGCTGCACAGTCCGCAAAAAAAGCTTTGGAAAGATCTTCTATAAGCAACACTTTGCCTCTTCCATGCTCCAAAACTGCTGTTCTCAGACACAGGTGAGGTGCTTACAAATGATACCAAACGAGCAGTGTGTACAGTTACATAATTCCTGTCATTGTTATGTAAGCAAGTAAAAATATTTAACTGTATGCAATATCGTACTTTTACTGTAGGTAGTTTTTCTATAGCTAAACACATGGATTTGGTTCCCAGGGATTATATAGACTGCAGATGTACCTCTAAGGCACTATGTATCACTTTGGATGCATTAATGTTATTTCAATATTTTTGTGCCTCCATATCTACACTACTGGTACAGAGGCCCCTCCTTCCCCTCCCACCCAAGGAATCCCACGGGGAGGGGTGGGAAATTACTTAAAAGTGGGCCATTCCCACCACTTAATTCCCCAATCTTTTAAACACTTTCCAGTCTGTCACTGGAATTCCATAACAGAGAATCAGAGGAATTCTTCATCTAGGAATCTAAGACTTAACATGACATGGATATTTTGAAATGGAATGACTTGACTGATTTTTATGGGTCTATCTTTGTGCCTGCATTGTGTGTCTTTTGCACATGTGTGCACCGCTTATATTTTTGTGTGTTTGTATGTGTCTGCAATATCTGTGTGTCTGTGGTCTTTGTGTTTTGATTCTGTCAGTCACTTGTGCAGCAAGCCACAGAAGGTGAAAACGTCTGTTGTGAAAACGCCTCCTTTGATGAGAGCTGTGATTTCTCAAACATCGTTAAACTCAACTCAGTCAAACTCAACTCCATCAAACTCAACTCCATCAAACTCAGCTCCATCAAACTCAGCTCATCTCAGCAAGAAGCACTTCGGCCAAAGGCAGCTAAAAGAAAACCATCACGTCAAGAATCAGGACCAGAGTTCACCCCATATTAAAAATTATCAATTGGTGTGGAGTCCCAGTCAGCCAACATCCAGTTTATTTCAGCCTGAACAAAGCCAAGATTTTCCCACTGAGAATGTTTCTGTGAAGGATCATCTTTCTATTAACACCCATCTGTTTCCTGAACGCCGGTCTGAACCTGGCCAGACTGCAACAATCAGTCCGAGTTTGCAAAAAGCGAGTCAGGAGAGATTTAGCCTGAGTGTTGAACCTCGGCCACATGCCAGCCTGACTCAACCCAACGACAGCCAAACACAAAAGCACTTTCAATACCTGCAGCATCAAGAAGATGGTGATTCCAGAAACAGCAGCAAAAATCATGTGAACAGGTGAGTCAAATACCCTGTTTCAACAATAGCCAAATAATCTGTTTAAAATATTGGAAAGAAAACTGAGCACAGTGAATAATAAAAAGTATTAAAGGAAAATGACAAATGAGATCTTTGTAATGTTTTAGTGGCTTCTCCTGTGCAGTAAGGAAATGAAATGCAGATCAAACAGAAATTTTGTTTTAAACAGATCAAAAGATTTGTCTAAATATTCTACTTCCCAGATAGTTTATTCTGTGTCAAAGCTGATACTTAAACATAAGTGAGATCTCCATTATGTCTCCTGAGCTAAGAGCATTAGATCTCTGAGCGATAAAATAATCCACTGACTCAAACTCTGTTTGTTCGTTTTGCTGTGGTCGTGGCTTAACATATTTTCAGTCAGGTGGACATGAATTCGAAGAATGTGTTTGGTCAGCCTCGAGTGATTGCATCACTGCGAGCAGCGTGTTCCCCACGGGCCGTTCGCAAGAGCACGGTTCTGGAAGACCTGAAAAAGCTCATTGTGATGGATGACACAGAGGATGGGCCTCAGGCCAATTCAGTATGTGATGTATTCAGCTCTCACTCTCTCTAATATGGCCCTAAACAACCTGAAACAATAATGTGGAAAGCAGTATTGTTTTGCTGAGTTGGTATGTGAGCTATCTTGCAGTGTTGCGTTTATCTGTCTATCCAGTTATCTTCTCAACCAAAAGGGGCGGAGCTTTGCAGCGGTTCGCCAATGTCAGGATCATGCGCCAGTCCTGCTAACCAATCATACCCAGAGTCCCCAGCACTCACACCCACCCATCTCACCCTGCAAACACGTCCCACAGGCAAGCATTGTCCATTCTGCTATGGCAATAATAATAGTTATAGTTTACCCAAAAATGAAAACGATGTCCTTCCAATCCCATATGACTTCTGTGGAATGCAGAAGGAAATATTTGGAAGAATTGTACTGGTTGACATTATCAGGCCTCAAAAAGGACATAACTGAAGTCATAACTATGTGGGATAAACAGAATTCACATATTCTTGCAGTGGTTTAAATTGCTCCTCAACTAGTATTATCATGGTTTAAAGCAATTCTTGGGGGATGATGATATATAACATCCAACTAATAAATGGGTAACAGGAATTCGCTGGTTATTATTAACTAGAATGCTGGCCAGTATCTGAAGCAGACCTATGGGAAAGACACCAAGACCTTAATCCTGAACTCATGCCCCTGCCAAGCACAGCCTGCCATCTCGACTGGAACAGTCTAGTTCAAGCAGCCCAGGCTTATGAGAGTAAGTTCAGAAGTCAATATGTGAAGATGGTTTGATGGTTTGTTATCTAATGCAATGACATTCATTTACTTAAAGATACAGTAACTTTAAACTTTTTCTTTGTTAACAATGAGCAAAAATCAGCTATTGAGCAAGTACATAACAGGTCATAGATGGTCTTTATCTTATGCTTTTATTCAAAGCAGTAAGTTAGTAACAATGATTATAATGTGAGGTAAAATGTCAGGTCTGATTTTGCAGAAAATGTCTATAAACAGAAAAAAGAGGATCTGTGGATGGTGCAGCATTTGGGTCTTGTTCTTAAAGCTGTTGTTCAGAATTTAAAGTTGAATTTAAATTTTAAACATCCATGTTAGGAAAATGACTCCGCAAGTTACTTGCAGTGTTATTTTTCAAACAGAGATGGCGATAGAGAGGCAAAAGGTAGCGATTGCAGCTTTACATTTTTGTGGTCTAGTAATTTTAGGGCCACTTTATATTGGATGTGTATTAAAATGTGTCTTAATGATTTCAATATATTTACTGTACAGCACAAAAGATGGCAACCCTTCTGTCAGAAATGAGTCCAATATCAAGCAGGCCAGAAACACCATCCCAAGGGACCTACAAGATCCATCATTCCAACGCCTACTACAGTGAAGAAGATACAGAGTAAGTTAGTCATTTGTCTTTTAGTATTCTTGCCCTTGAATGCAATTGAGCTTCTAAATTTTCAGTGGCCACAACAGCAAAGCAGGAAATTCACTAAAACATACTTTTCATCTATTGGCTGTTTTGAACAGTGATGTTTTCGTTGACTTTCCTGACCAACTCTCTCACCTGGAAGGAATGCTTAGCAGACTGAGCAGTGATCTACTGAAGGTGAGACTCATTTATCACTTGTTAATAAATGAGAACGTCCTCTGACAGGGGACAAACATGCTAATTATCTCCATGTGTCTCTGTGTCCTCTGACAGGGGACAAACATGTTTATTATCTCCATGTGTCTCTCTGTCCTCAGGAGAAGAAAGACAAGGTGGCTCTGCTTGCAGAAGTACTAAAGCTTCGTATTAGCAACCAGCAGTTGAAAGAGGAGTCCTTCTGTGCGTGTGCACAACTACACGAAATCAGCAGAATTGTAAACGCAGACCCTGAAGGGGTCGAGTAATTCAGAGCTGGAGGCAAAGACTACAGATCCAATATGAACAAAATGAAGTGTAACTATGATGTCACAGAAAATTAAAACAAAGAACGTTTAATTAAGATTAAATGATAGCACAACATGTACAAACCAGAAAGTGAAACTCTCTTAGCAAACAGGTTACATAAATTCTACTGTTATTATGTAAAGTCTATAAAACAGTATTTAAAACATTATAATACATAAATATAGATACACACCTAACAATTATAATGTATTGTGAATAATAAGTGACAATGTTTTATCACAAATTGTAATGTCAATGAAAAACAGTATTAAAACAGTAAAAATATGAATGTTTTGTGATAATTACAGTAGAACCATAAAATACACTAAAAGAGATGAAACTGTGTTTAATCACAACAGGGATTAATGTTAATAAATCTGAACTACACAGTGTTCTCAAAGATTATAGGTCTGTTTGTTTTGCTGTGGACTTTGCTATAAACTGTAAATCAAGTGTATTTTCAGTATATTAGCTAAATGAAGTGTTAGGACTGTCGGTTAATAACACAATACTGATCTGTGTGAGCAAGTAACGTGGGCAGTTGACTGGGGTCCCTGCCTCCATTTCATTATCATTTACAACAGAACACACATTTTGGTTCTGTTGACAGCTGAACCTCCAGGCTTTCAGGCTATAAAATTGAACTACTGCAGTCAGGCTGAATAAGGTTTGGAGAATGCAGATAGTCTACAAGAACAAAAGTTTCTCCTGCTTGGGCATGACGTGTCATAGACTGACTAACTCTCTGGTGACCGGGATGGGATGTGTTCCAACATAATAACAATAGCACTAGGTTACTAACATAAAATCAGGTTAGGTTAAAGGTGTGTTTCTGAACTACTGGTGGCACCAAAGACACCTTTAAAAATCCAATAGCTTGACAGTGAATTGCTTCTTTTTTATATATTTCTCAACCTTTAATAATTGTAACATTTATTATTATATTGTAATATTTAAACATAACATTATATTATCACAATAATTTGTTCTTTTGTGATAATAAAGCCTCCAGAAGCTTGTACAAAAGCTGCTAATCTTTGATATCTTGTCACGATTTGAGAATGTTTGGTCAGATTAAGTTAAAATAAAATTTGAAATCCTAGCACTACAATGTGCTCTCAGACTTTTGTATTATTTAATGAATAAGATCTCAAACTTCGGACTACTGTCTCATTTGTAACCCTGCATGTCAAACTGGGGCTTTGAAAGTGCTAGATTTTGGGGTGACCCACACGTCCTTGAATAATGCTGTCGTGATGAAAACAATTGCACGGTCAGCATCACAGAAACACCGTCTTGTTTGTAATTTCACACTCGGTGATGTCCACATTTGGCTCTGTGTAGCTCTGACTGTTTTTTTGAGAAAACTATATTATTCATTTCTTTTGCAGTTTGAACTTTAACTTCAACAGGCTAACGAGGAGCCATTTATCAGTTTTCACAGCCGTCATGCATTTATTGCATATAAGGTTACTAGGTAGTTGCTTAACTTGGTTTACATACGCAAAGTGGGTGCAAACTAAATCTGCCTAAATTATTATCTTTCTGTCTCTCTAGCGCTACAATGGCTTTAAAAAATGTAGATGTTATGCAATACTTGAAATTATTTAGTGCATCATGGATCAGTGATTGTCATTTCTGATAGTAAAACTAAAATGCAATGTTGGTTGAAATATGGAAATATAAGGATTTATCCCACAATATTATCCCACTCCGCCGTGGGACGCGGAGCTGCGCAGATGCTTCCTTGAGTATCACCGACTGCATGACTGGGAACGCGACCATTTTCCAGCAGCATCGCCAAGATGCTCATAAATGTCGAATCAGACTGACGATGATGAAATGAAATGTTTTCCAGACTCGCACTTCTCGTCATTCAGCACTATGTGCTGTTTATTTCAAGCAGGGGTTTATAAAGCAGCGGTGTGCCGGTCTTTCTGCAATACTGGTAAGTGCTCCGTTATAGATTGCATAAGAGATGTGTCATTTAACAACATAAATGTAATGCTGTTTTTATTTATTTTGTTTGTTTGTTGCCTTGCATGAGACAGAGATGAAATTTTAGAATGAAATCATTAAATTGTCCGATTTGTTTTGGGTATCATGCGTCAACTCATTTTAACATTAATGCGCCAGTTATAATGACAAACAGTTGGCAGTTTGTTTGTCTGGATATAAACATGTAAATGTGAGTTTTTATTCCACGTTGCTCCATCCTGCAGGTTTTGCAGTTCTTCTGCCATCTCTCATAAACACAAGATGAACAGCGTGCGGTATAAAGTAGCGACTGCCAGACTGAAGTGCCCGCCGCGCTGCGACCAGCCGCAGATGTGTCGCGTCCGGTTAATGCTGCTGTGCTTGTGCGTGCTGGTGGCCATGACATTAACTCTGGCGTTATCATTATCTAACCAACAAACAACCGATTTGGACTTACCTCCCAGACCTCCTGATCTGTTCAAAGACAAAGTAAGAAAAATACAGCCATTGGCGTTTTATGTAATATATTATGTGCTTCACACTCATTTTTACTTTTATGTTTAATAGTTCAATCACCAGCCGGGTAGGCCCACTGTGGGTCAGGTTAAGAGACTAGTCTCACTGGTTAACTATGGAAGACTGTGGTATTCTCATCTGAGACCCATTCTCACTGAGAGACAACCAGGTAGCCGTGGGAGCCGGGCTGTGAGAAAAGTGAGACATTTACAGTTGAATTTGAGCTAAATCTTGTTGAACATATTTGAATGCCATTGACAAATGTGTCTCATTTTCTGTGACCCTAGCACATCTTTTCTCAGCTGGATTTATTAACCGCGGGCTGGTCTGTGGAAGTGGACTCCTTCATCTCTGTAACCCCTCGCGGCCCTGTTAGCTTCTCTAATGTTCTGGCAGTGTTAGACCCTTCGGCCCCTCGCAGACTGCTGTTGGCTTGTCACTATGACTCCAAATCCATACCTCCAGATCCTGAAGACTCACAGAAGGTGTTTGTGGGTGCTAGTGATTCGGCCGTCCCCTGTTCTATGATGCTGGAGCTGGTCACTGCTTTGGACCCTCACCTTAAAAAGCACAAGCAGATGGTGAGCTAGCAGAACCGGATATGTTGTATTAAGACTTGATTAACTGTAAGTACATTCACTAGGGTTAAACATATAGAAGAACATGGGTCCTATAGATCTTATGGAATTCAAAATATCTACCTATAGCATGCTACAGTATGCTGTCCTGAGACAAACAGAGCAATACTGTATGTGTCTCTGAGGAGGTCACTTTGCACAGGCAGTGAATAGCCGCAGTGCTGTAGAATATAGAGTCTGTTCAGTTGTTTAACTTGTAACAGAGCCAGTAGTTAGAAATGCTGCGTGATCGCAAGGGATTTTGATCAAGAAAAGATCCTCACAAACAGACAGCAGATGTAGCAGCATTTCTCATCTTTGCAACTGATTTTTTCACAGTACTGTAAAATGAAGCATCAGGCTGTACTTTCTTTTCTCACAGCTATGAACTTCTGATGTCAACACCTCATGCTTTCCTCAGCTTTGATCAGGGCTGTAATCAGAATTGATTTTAGGCATTTGATCGGCCGTACAGATTAACACAGCAGATTTTATTCTGTGTCAAGATGCCTCGGGTGACACTGCAGTTGGTGTTTTTTGATGGAGAAGAGGCTTTCGAGCTGTGGACTCCGACAGACTCACTGTATGGTTCACGTCACCTTGCAGAACAAATGACCCGCATTCCTCATCCTCCGGGTTCTGAACACACGACGTTGATAAATGCTGTGGTGAGACAGGACGATTGGGGCGCTTATGTATGTGTGTGCACTAGACTCTCTATCTGTAAATCCATCTATACATTGTACTTGCATGTTATATGTGAAATTTGCAGGATCTCCTTGTTCTTTTGGACCTTATTGGTGCCCCAGATCCCATGTTTGTGAATCACTTTGAGAACACGACTCGCTGGTTTGACCGCCTTATCGCTGCAGGTAAGACTGATTTGACTTTCCATTAAAACTGAGGTAATACTAGTTAATCATTAATGGCTATAGAAGGTCTTAAAACTAATGTTTGATTTTTAATGGGTTAAATAAGTTTAGGAAAACTACCAACCACCTACTGTAAAAGAGAATGACAGCCATTTTAGTTTAAATAACATAAGTAACATAAGTGAATATAAGGTGAAACTGAACTTTACAAACAAAATATATTAACATTCAATGTTTAATCATGTTCAAAGAAAAACATTATGAAGTTCAGTGATAAAGGCATGTAAATGGCAATAGAATTAAACTATTTTTTATTCACATTCTGTGCTTCTGTCCTCTATCTGACCCTGATCTTCGGTCCATCTTCTTATATTTCACACTCTGTGCCATCTAAGAGAAGAGACTTCACAATCTGGGCCTTCTGGCTTCCCATCCCAATGAGCAGAGCTATTTCAGGAAAGATGTGAACATGGGACTGGTTGAAGACGATCATGTTCCTTTTCTTCAGAGAGGTAAAACAAAGCATCAGATTGACCATCAGTCTTGCAGTAGAATTCTTCACAGCAAAATAATAAATGCAATATTTTATATTGAGAAACTACATTTTCAGCATTGTAACAGAAGGTTCTCTTCGGCTTTTGACCTCAGGGGTTCCAGTCCTGCACATGATCGCGACACCTTTTCCTTCCTTCATGCACACAACAGAAGACACGGCAGACAAGGTTCATAGTCACACTGTGGAGAATCTGACCAAAATCCTTGTGGTGTTTCTGGCTGAATATCTGCGACTATAGGATGCTGTGACATTCCAGCTGTCCGCATCCATCACGTTTCAGTTTATGCCTCTGCTTCACCGCTTTAGGACATCTGATATGAATGACTCAGAGACGTACTGTATACACACGTACTGTATATGCTCAGGCTGCTTCCTGTGACCTGACATTTGCTTTGGACTTTACATCCTGTTAGTCGATCAGTATTGTGCCTTCAGGGTAGTTCTGCAACTATATTGCACTGTATTGACAAAATAATAATATTATCTGTGCCAAAAGAAGAGGTTTACAGAGGTATGATCATCTATTCAATATATATGCAATAAAATCAATAAAACGCAATGTAGATAGTTAGACCTCAGGAATGGATGTGAACCTGATGATATATAAAACATTATTACACTATGCACTTACAATGAAGCTATATAATGCTTCAAAAAATGTGATGGACTTCTATATTTAATTATACAGTTTTTTCCTCAAATAATAGGGCTATGGCAGTTTCAAGACATCGGCAGTAATCTCTAGTAGCTCAATGTTAATTCACATATTACACTAAATTATACAATTTTCTAATGTAATAATGATTATGAAATATTTTTCATTTGCAAAGTTCCAGCACAGTGTTGTGTACAATCTTATAATCTATGCCTAAATAAAGAATGACGTATGAGGACCATCTGTGTCTTTGTAAAGGGGAGTTTGTGTACAGCCCGTCCATTGGGTGGCAGTGTGTTATGGCGTAACCACGTACAAACGTCAAAGCGTCATTACGTCACACGTAAGGTCAAATCGGCACTTTCAGTGTTGTTTTAACTATGCTGTCATTTATTTAGCAAATATTAATTGTTATTTAATACAGTCTGAGTGTTTATTAGTTATCAATGAAATCGACCGATGTAACTGTGTAACAAGGTAGAGCGTTTCCTGTCTGATTATATGTATTTTACTTAACATGTGTTCATGCTTAACACATACAGTCGTGTGTTTATTATCGACCTTTACAAACAACTATGTTACAAAATTACGCTAAATCGACATAAGGTCAGTCATATACAGTGTAATGTATGTGTAGCTAACTGGATTAATTTAAATGTCTATCCATCTGTCTCTACTTTGGACACAGTTCTTTTAAACCTGTTAT
Source organism: Ambastaia sidthimunki (assembly GCA_036877625.1). NCBI lineage: Eukaryota > Metazoa > Chordata > Actinopteri > Cypriniformes > Botiidae > Ambastaia > Ambastaia sidthimunki. The sequence continues at coordinate 58,648 of JAZGTK010000593.1, forward strand.
TATTATTAATATTTCCTATAGGTGTATAGATTCAATAACAGTTTATGTGCCTTTTAGTTTATTAGATACTCAATTCTGCTCATTGCACAATTGCAGTTAAATAATGGTAAATTTCCAAGCCTTGCCATCGGGGAATTTGATTTGGGAAGTTGACAAATAACATGCACGTGGATTTTGTTATTAAAATCTGTTAACAAATGAACTCAATGTATTGACCAGAGTCATTTCTTTGCAGGCTGAAGACTTCATTATTCTGCATTGAAAGTCCTCTTATTGATCTTGTTGTTTTGTCTGTATTACTCAACACATCATGGTGCGGCACAGCAAGCTACAGAAACAGGTTTTATCCTTATACCGTCAGTTTCTACGCGCTGCACAGAACAAGCCGGGTTTCATTCCCAGAATACGGGATGAATTCCGCATCCATGCCGCTATCAAGAAGACGGATGTCATGCACATAGAGTATCTGTACCGGCGTGGCCAGCGCCAGCTTGAACTGCTTAAAGATGTCAACACCAAACAACTGGGATCTTTTAGCAGGTCTGAAAAGGACAGTTGATCTCGACTGTATTAAAAACATTTTATAAAATATAACTTGCAAGCGCACAAATAAAAAAATACTCCTTACAGAAGATGCGACATGAAGTATTATAATAAGGACACATGACAGTTTTAATGCATTTGTGGCACTTCACTGGGAAATTAAACACATGGTTACCTCGGGTACACTAACTAGTTGCTTATGTTATGTATTAAAACAGCAGATGCATTTATTTGGGTCTTTTCTGTGTATGTGGGGATACTGGACCTGTTCTGTACTGTTAGAGTCAGTGCAATGAAGTTTGTTATTAATATTATGTCGGTTAACTTGTCTTTGTGCCTCTGAAATGATTAAAGAATACGTGTTTTAGTTTTGTCTCACTGTTGCTGAAACTAATACCTCAGTTATTAAGTTAACATTACTTTGTATGTCCATAAGCGGGCGCTATTGTTGAATGAAAACTGCTGCTACAGAGGAAGAAGAAACTATAAACAGGAAGATCGTGCCAGTGGTGTGACAGAAATATAAACGACAAATTTGCATACAAATATATTGCTTTTAATCGTTGATAAAAGAAATACGCATTACATTTCTTCACGAAACAACAGTATGGCGGAATCAAAAGGGCTAAGCGATTTGTTTGATGCCCAGTTAATACAGCAGGTTAGTGAAACAATTGTTAATTCTGTCGGATGCATTTTAAAGTCATGTTACATGCATGTTAAAGTATCATGTTACATGCATGTTAAAGTATCATGTTACATGCATGTTACAGTATCATGTTACATGCATGTTAAAGTATCATGTTGCATGTTATAATAACCTCCAAATTAAAGCAAAAGATTGAACATTTTAATGGCGAACGTAACTGCAGTTGTTCGACTACATTTGTATAATTGATAATACTTAAGAAGAGCATTTGTTGTTGTTGAGTGTTTTAAATGATGAAACGCATCCTTCTCTGTACTGACTCCAGCTGGCTCTGCTGGGCTGGTTGAGGACTGACAGTGTTGAGTGTAAGGAACTGCTGACTGCGGTCACTGGGATGCAGGTGGCCCGTCAGGTTCTGGAGAAACTTTCTGGCCAACAGCAAATTGATGCTTACAAGGTAAGACGTGCTAAATGATAACCATATTCATGCAATATGCTAAACACTT